>JASAMX010030759.1:0-15000 GCA_030248175.1 Microlaimidae sp. YZB2_3 | reverse complement strand
GTGCTTAATGTGAACTTTGGGAATATATGCTTTGTCTGCTTAAATAATGAGTTTTGTAAGTGCTTTGTTTGCTTGATGTATGTTTGTGGTGGGTGGGAGTGTTTGTGTGTTATCTTCTATTTGTGCGGTAAAAGCTTGCCAGTATGCTTTTTTGTAATTTGTGAATGTTGTTTTGGTGTGTTGTTGTTTGTGTGTGTTCATGTTTAGTGTTGTGAGTATTGATAGGTGGTTTGAATTGAGTGCATGTAGTGTTTGCCATGAGGGGGTGTTGTTGATGTTTCCTGAGATTGTTCTGATGTCTGGAGATGTTTGTTGTTGATTAGTTGCTGTTGGTTTGCGTGTTGGTGTATTTGTGTTGAGTATTGTGTGTTTTTTGAGTTTATGATTATGTCCGCTACTGCTTCTCTTGTACGATCTTCTATGGAAGAAAACCATAGAGGGGAGTGAGCGCTTATGTCGCCTGTGATTATTGTGTTGTCTTGCTGGGTGAGTTGGTGTATGATGTGTTTTGTGTCTGCTATTTGATTGTTTTTTTTGTTGCTGATTAAATGTCCGTTGGAGGGATGTAGATGTTTGCGATGTCTATGTGTTGCTTTTGCGTTTTGTGTATGCGTGTTATGAGTAGTTCTGCGGTGTTGTGTATTTTTTGTGGAGTTTGAGTAGGATTGAGTTGGGAGAAGATAGTGTCTTTGTCTATGTATGTATGTATGTATGTAAGTAGTCCCCTCCAGTTTTGCCTTGTCTGTCTTGTCTGCACGCGGTGTGGTCTTGTAGTTTTGGTATATTTGTTTGCGATGCTTTGAGTTTTGTTTCTTGCACTGTGAGTGATGATGTCTGCTTCAGTTTTGTTGGCGAGCATTTGTAGCTTTGTGATGCTTGTGTTAATCGTTAATGCCATTGATGTTTAGTAGTATTTTTAGTTTTGACTTGGAGTGTTTAGTGTTAGTGTTGTTTTGTGCTTCTTGTGCTGTGGTGTTGGTTGTATGTGTTTGTTGGTTGGTTTTTGTGTTGTGTTGTTGTGTTTTGGTGTTTGTTTGTTTTGTTTTTGTAGTCGTTGTTTTTTGTGTTTGGTGTAGGGTGTGTAATGGGCAAGACCATGTTGGTTGTTGTTTTTATTGTTTGAGTCTGGTTTGCCTATTTATATTTATTGATTTTGCATGTACCCAGTGTGGTGTGTGTTTGTTTTTGCATTGTATTAGTAATTGTTTGTTAGTTATGTTTTTGTTGCATATGTTCCATGTGCCGTATATTACTGTGAACCTGGGACCAGGGTTGGTTTCAACGTTCCCCGCTTGCAGTATTTTAAGCTCCAGCCAGAGCGCGGGTTTCGGATTGGAGCTTGGCAAAAAGGTGCCAGATGGCGTCTGGTTTTGATATGATCCTGATTTGAAGACGAAGCATTGAAAGATGTTGTTTCGCTTCGGTTTGCATTCCCATCACGAGCAGGCCAGGATACTGGAAACTTGCCCTGCCTCTGCCTTTTATTATCTACAAGTCTTCTAAAAAAATTTAACTGCGAATTTGAAAATAGCAACAAAAAATGTGGGACTGTCTATTATAAATAATTTATAAACTTCTTTAAATTTACGATTAGACACCTTATTCAGTACCTAATCTTGTCAATAAAAAGCTCAAAAATGAAGTAAAAAGTGTTTTAGTTATAAATAAAATTACTATTGTTGCAATCATGTGTCTTTAAAAAAATATTAAAAAAAACCGTGTTACCCAACCTTGTTGGTTTTTATACGTGAGCATATTAATCCGGAATCTAGGTAAACTTCAATAAACAAATTATTGTCGTTTTTGTTTAACTTTGACAAAAAATACCCAAATTAACGATAACTTTAGGTCTAAAAAATTAAGAAAGGATTACAAGTAATTTAAAAATCAAAAATTTTTCCTCTTTTCCAAAATTATGGTAGGTGGTGTTAACTTATCTTTTGTTTCTTTCCTGTCCTTCACAACAGAGTAAAAATACTAAACTATCTCAAAATTTCCCCCAATCCACCTTCTCAATTTACCCCTCACCGCAGTCGTATTCATTTCAACCTATTTGCAGGAAGCCTCCAAACCGATTTCACTTTTGTGTTGCCCTGCTATGGAAATGTACGGAATGATAGGAAAAGATCGCTGCAGCGTGTTTCTACCAAATGATTCCGAAATTGATAGTTTGGAACTTGTTGATAAAAGTAAACTTCATTTATTTTTTTAAATTTTTCATTTTTGTAGTTTAAAAACAGATTTGGATAGAATTTAATGGAACGTTCTTCTCAAAATAAATGGAAAAAATTAAAGACCCTAGAAATTTTTAGCATTTTAAATTAAGAGGGTAACCCCACTTGATTAAATACTTAACGTATACAACGTATATTAACTACTTAACTATTTGAATAATGCTGGTTTGGTTTGGTGGGTATCGTAGGTCAGGTGGACAATGTTCCGGAAGCTAAAAGGCTAAATGACACTTAGAACTCTAGGAACAGAGTTTAAGAAGCCCTTACTCTATATTTGGACATATGGACTTGAAAAAATGTTTAGATGAACATGTCTCGTTTACAGTCCGATCAATTTATACAAAGCTTTATTAAGGTACAACTTTCGTCTTAATCAAACCTTTGTTGTAAATTATGCCCGCTCAAAAAAAATTTCAGTCCATTTTATTTTTGTACAATCCACAGCTTTCGCAGGATCAGCCAAAATATTAAGTGTTCTGAATAAAACAATCATAACTGTCATAAAATGATAAAAATTAATAATTTAAATAGTCATTAAATAATAGTGGGTTTTTTTTAAATATTTGGTTGCAAATTTAAATTTCCTTGCGGGGGAAGTGGGTCGGTTTAATTTAAGTATTTTTGAAAAGGTAGAATTTTTTAAGTATTTTTTGAATTTTTCCTTTGCAGGGGGGGGCGGGGGGGGGCAAATTTTGAGGTGTTGAGACTAGGGACGTGGGCCCTATATTTTTTTTCTCACCTATTATAAATTAGTTATCTTCCATCCAAGCCAGAGCAAACTTCCTTGTTATACATAGTTGGAAGCTGAATGTCGTAACAAAATAATAATTTTACTGTTTACAGGTTGTGCAGTAAAAGAAGAAACTAGCATAATGCAGTCTTTGGCGGTCGTTGAAACAATTTGGACTCCTTCCCAGTGGAAACCGGTAGACTGCATTTTAATTAACGAAGGAAGTTTAGCGGCTTGGAATGAAATCTGCACAAAATCAGCGCGGTTTTGCGTTAGCAATACGTAAGCTTTCTTTTTGTTCAATTTTAAATTACCTGTGTGACGTGAATGACGATAATTTTGAGTTTTAACTATCTTATCTATGGTTTTTGATATGTGAATTGAATATGATTTTTTTTCTTTTATGTTTTGTTTTGTACACATTTATTTTTATACAACACGATTAGGAGGGAAAAAGCTGGAATTCTTTTACAGGAATTTAAAAAAAGTATTTGGCGACGATGTCTTTTGGCAAAAAAATTGTTAACCCTTCAGCAGACCTGTGCACGGTCTGGAAATGCCCCCCGTTTTATTGGAGGATTTGCCCCCCCCGTTTTATTGCCCCCCGCCGAAAAATGAAAAAGTACCCTAAAATTATGACGCCATTTTTGACCTATGATGACGCCATCATCGCAATTGTTTTGCATTTTTTAGCCTATTTCAATGTATTTTAAGCCATTTCAGACCTATTTTTACCTTATTTTTGCTTTTTTTCTCTTTTTTTTTCTTTCCCCCCTGCTTGCCCCCCCATTTTATTGCCACCCCCCCGTTTCAAAAAAATTGCCCCCCGGGCCCCCCCCCCCGTTTTGGAATTGCCCCCCCCCCCCCAATAAAACCCCTGGGGGGGGCAGTGCACAGGTCTGCCCTTCAGGCTGGTTAACACCGGAGTGGCAGCTGAAAAGTGACGCGTTTACATCGCACGAACGAAGGCGATGGAATGATATATGGCGCGCAGAAGGCGTCACTTGTCACATACATGTGCAAGTTGGTCCGGAGTGGGGGGGGGGTTAAACCCCAAATTAGGGGGGGGGTTAAAATCCGAGAAACGCAAAATACCCATATCGTTTTTTTTTCTGGAGTGCATTTTACCCATATCGTTTTTCGATTTTGAAGGAAAAAAAGGTAAAAAACGCTAATTTTAGGTCAAAAAGCCCTTTTTATAGCATTTTTGAGCTTTTTATTGCTTAAAACATTCATTTTGACCTCAAAACTTAAGTTTGGGGGCAGTTAGAAGTCATTTTAAAGACATTTTTTTTCTTCATTTTTCCAAAATTGAGGGGGGGTAACTTTTTCTCCCCTCGCACTTCTGAGTGGGGGGGGGTTAAACCCCCCTTCTCAGAATTTGGGGGGTTAACCCCCCCCCCCCCCCGTGCCCATGTATGACTTGTCACACGCCACTCCGTTGTGAACCGGTCCTAATTTTCCGAGCAAACTTGCCGTAGTCATTTCTATAAAAAAAATTAATACCTTCAAATTAAAAAGTAAAAGTTATTTTCGTTTTTTGGAGTATTGAAAAATTTGAAATAATTCAAATTAAAGTCTTTCGAAATGTGAAGTATTGAACAAAATACCGTTTCAAGTCGGCGTCGTTTCAATTTATCTCCATTAAAACGGTGACCGGACTGGACCGATGCCTTAGAATTGAAAAGTAAAATGTTTGTAACGCAATTTTTGCGTTGTAAACTGTAGTTATTTTTTATGTTGCCCGCCCACTAATTTTTATCACAGGTAGAAAATGAATTAGGCAACGAACAAACAAGCAAGATGCAACAGTTGAATTTTTTTATTTTTTGTATATTTTTTTACAAAAAACGCCATTTATAAAAAAGTAACACATTTGTATCAAAGACATCACAGACATTCCAAGCCACAAACCTGAAAATTTGATTATATTATTTTCTTGATATAGAATAATTTAGGCATTAAAAATTATCTATTTATTGGTATTTTATGTATTAACATAAAATCTTTTAAATGTGGGCTATTTAAAATTAAAAAGCAATGGATAAATTTGTAACTGTATTTCTATATTAAAGCTGCTCAAAGATTAGAAATCATAGTTTTTAATAATAATTACGTAATAATAAAATAGCAATATTATTGTCTTGATTATAAAGTCTGGTATCACAAACTTTTTAATCCATAATCGTATATTTAATTAAAGATTATATACATACATGGGCGTAGCCAGGGGAGGGGGTCTAGGAGGTCTAGACTAGACCCCCCTTTTGAGTCGGCAAATGAAAAAATTTGGGGTTCCCCCTTTTAGGTCGCCAAGGATAAAAATTTTTTAAGGGGTCTAGAACGACCATTTTTAAAAAAATTTCTCCCGCTTCGCTCAGCGCTCCATTACTCATATAGTTCTCCACTTGCAAATTTCTATTACTTTTTGTTTTATTGGAGGATTTGCCCCCCCCCGCCGCCAAAAAATGAATAAGAGTACCCTAAAATTATGACGCCATTTTTGACCTATGATGACGCCATCATCTCGGATTTTTTGCAGTTTTTAGCCTATTTCAATGAATTTTAAGCTATTTTAGACCTATTTTTACCTTATTTTCGCCTTTTTGTCCCTTTTTTACCTTTCCCCTTCTTTTTTCATTTTTTCTCCTTTTTTTCTCTTTTTTTCTACCCTGCTTGCCCCCCCCCCGTTTCAAAAAAGTTCCCCCCGTCATAAGTGGGCAGCCTTTCGGTCTTTTTGGGGGGAAGAGGGTGTCCGGCAAGACCAAATTTTGAGAGGGGGTGTATACCCAATATACCCGCGCTGCCTTAAAATGGGCTTAAAACGCGTAAAAAAACGTAAAACAAGCTTATAAATCTATATATAAATAGACGTAATGTGTGTGTGTGTGTGTGCAGACCTGTGCACTGCCCCCCCCCCGGGGTTAAAACGGGGGGGGGGCAATTCCAAAACGGGGGGGGCAACTTTTTTGAAACGGGGGGGGGCAATAAAACGGGGGGGCAAGCAGGGGGGAAAGAAAAAAAAGAGAAAAAAGGAGAAAAAAAGAGAAAAAACAAAGGAAAAGGGAAAAAAAGGGACAAAAAAAGCGGAAATAAGGTAAAAATAGGTCTAAAATGGCTTAAAATACATTGAAATAGGCTAAAAACTGCAAAAAAATCGCGATGATGGCGTCATCATAGGTCAAAAATGGCGTCATATTTTTAGGGTACTTTTTCATTTTTTGGCGGGGGGGGCAATAAAACGGGGGGGAGCAAATCCTCCAATAAAACGGGGGGGCATTTCCAGACCGTGCACAGGTCTGTGTGTGTGTGTGTGTGTGTGTGTGTGTGTGTGTGTGTGTGTGTGTGTGTGTGTGTGTGTGTGTGTGTGTGTGTGTGTGTGTGTGTGTGTGTGTGTGTGTGTGTGTGCGTGCGTGCGTGCGTGCGTGCGTGCGTACGTGCGCGTCCGTGCGTGCGCGTGCGTGCGTTTGTGTGTGCGTGCGTGCGTGCGTGCGTGCGTGCGTGCGTGTGTGTGTGTGTGTCTGTCTGTCTGTGTGTTCCCTAACTCCTCCCTAACCACCCAATGGATTAAGGTGAATGAGGTATCGTTAGAAAGCTTATACCCCAGGGAATGTCGTAGTAGGGTTGAAATTTTGAAACAACTGATATGGACATCTTTATACTGGACAACGCGTTTTCACCAAAGGGTTTTCACCCTATGGATTTTGGAACTTAAAAAATTTTTTGACTCAGAGTTGGTTCAAACTTATTTAAAAGAGTAATTAGGCAATGTAAGCCAGAATATCATGTTTTTTGAAAAAATTAAGTTGGACATCTTTATACTGGACAACGTTTTTTTCATGAAAGAAGGGAATTACCTTGTTTACCAACCACAAAAGGGATTGGGCTAAATGAGATATCATCGCAAAGTTTACGGTCCATAAAGAGGTTGAAATTTAGAAAAAAAATTGCATGGACATCTTTAGCCTGGACAAAACATTTTCACAAAAAGGGGAAACCTATAGATTTTGGAAAGTGAAGATTTTTTGTGTTTGAATTGGCGCGAACTTATTGATAAGAGTAATTATCCAATGTAAAACCAAAATGTCATGTTTTTTTGGTAAGATTAACATAGACATCTTAATGCTGGACAACGTTTTTTCACTAAAAAGGGAACGACCCGACCTTCCTCGCCAACCAGCAAAAGGATTGTCTTAATGAGATATCATTGCAAAGCTTACAGACAAGGGAATGTCATAAAAGGGTTGAGATTAAAAAACATCTTTTGATTGGACAACACATTTTCACAAAAACAGGGCCCTATGGACTTTTAAAGTTGAAAAAAATTTTAACTTTAAATTGGCTCAAACTTATTGGTAAGAGTAATTCGCCAATGTGAAACCAGAATATCATGTTTTTAGAAAAATCAAAATGGACATCTTTATGCTGGACAACGTTTTTTTACTAAAAGGAGGAATGACCTTTCTCCTTAACCCCAAAAAGGATTGGGCTAAATAAGATATCATTGCAAAGCTTGAATTTCCAAGAATGTCATAAAAGGGTTGATTTTTTCAAAAAATAAATAACAAGGACATCTTTATGCTGGACAACGCATTTTCACCAAAAGAGAAGACCCTTCTCCTCAACCACAAAACGGATTGGGCTAATTGAGGTATCATTGCAAAGCTTAGTCTCGAGAATGTCCTAAATGGGTTAAAATTTTAAGAAAATAACATGGACATCGTTATATTGGACAACATATTTTTACCAAAGATGGAAGAACCTTCCTCCCCAACCACAGAAAAAATGAGGATAAATGAGATATTGTGGGAAATCTTATAGTTCAGGGAGCATCATAAGGTGGTTGAAATTAGTAAAAAATTAACACGGACATCTTTATGCTGGACAACATATTTTCACCAAAAGAGGGAAAGACCCTTCTCCCCAACTAAAATTAGAGTGGGTAACTGAGGTATCACTCACTGTAAAGCTTACAGTCACGGGAATGGCATAAAAAGGTTGAATTTTGAAAAAAAATTAGTAAATGATTATAAAAATTGCGGGAAAAATTATTTGTCAGCCGTATGGCTGACACGGGCTACTTGTGCTTTAAAACTGTGTAAAATTAAAATAAGACCTTATTGCAACTTATAAAATTTATTTTTTAATTCTTCTAATAATAATCTGTTTATATATTCTTATAATTAGATTAGAAATCATAGTTTTTTAAATAATTACGTAATAATAAAATAGTAATATTATTGTCTTGATTATAAAGTCAAGTATCACAAACTTTTTCATCCATAATCGTATATTTAATTAAAGATTATATACATACATGGGCGTAAGCAGGGGAGGGGGTCTAGACTAGACCCCCCTTTTTTGGGACGGCAAAGCGAAAAATTTGGGGTTGGTTAGACCCCCTTTTGAGTTGCCAAGGATAAAAATTTGGGGGTCTAGAACGACCATTTTTTAAATTTTTTCTCGCGCTCAGCGCTCCATTAATTATACAATATAGTCTCCACTTGCAAATTTGTATTAGGTACTTTGTTTTTTAATCTTGGTATGACCATACTAGACCCACCCCATTCGTAATGTTTTAATTGTTCTCCACTTCCAAATCGTTGTTACTTTGTTTTTTAATCTTGATACGACCACGCTGGACCCCCGCTTTAGATTGTTATATAGTGGTATTAAGAATTTAAAGGTTAAGAGTGATTTTAAAAACATTTTCTGGCACTTTGCATTGCTCAGCTGTAAGTCAATGTACTCATTCTTCAGTTGTAATGTTTTGGAAATCGAAAATTTTAAGGTATCAAATCTTTTAAGGTAAAAAAATCTTTCTTTGTTTTATAGGATTATTTTTATTGAATAATAGGAAAATAATGAAATATATGACATAAAAAAGACACTCTGCGCGAAGCGCGAAAATTTTTTTTAGCCCTTTTATAACGTTTACGGTTTCCACCCCTTTGGGAAATTTTGTTCAGGGTTGGACCCCCCTTTCCGAAATCTTGGCTACACCCATGTATACATATTGTTTTTTTTTAAAACGATTATAATATATATATAAAGATTATACATAATGTAATAAAGTGGATTAGTAATTAGTACATAAAGTTTATTAAATGAAATAAAATTAAAAAAAACATTTTAATTGTCATTTTTCTCATTTTATGACATAAGCCGTAACCATTCCATTTTTTTAAAGTATGAGAAGATTAAAAAAATTTTCTCCGGGAGGCGAATTTGGGGGGGGGGTTCCCCGGGTACCCCAAATTTAGCCCCCCCCCTAACTTTGAAATCCGAAAAAAAGGGGGGTGTCAGCAAAATTCGAAATTTTGGGGGGGGGGGTATAGTATAACATAACCCCCCAACCCAACCCCAACCGAAACATCTTAACTCCATGTTTTTTAGGGTACATGCCAATTGCCAATATGAAAAAATCCGAGCCAATGCTATAAGCGGCTGGAAAATTTAGGAGGGGGAGGGAGGCATGGGCAAGTTGGTCCGGAGTGAGGGGGGGTTAAGGTTAAACCCCAAATTAGGGGGGAGGGTTAAAATCCGAGAAACGCAAAATACCTATATCGTTTTTTTTTCTGGAGTGCATTTTACCCATATCGTTTTTCGATTTTGAAGGAGAAATAAATAAAAAACGCTAATTTTAGGTCAAAAAGCCCTTTTTATTGCTTAAAGCATTCATTTTGACCTCAAAACTTAAGTTTGGAGGCAGTTAGAAGTCATTTTAAAGACATTTTTTTTCTTCATTTTTCCAAAATGGGGGGTTAACCTTTTCTCCCGCCCCCCACTTCTGAGTGGGGGGGTTAAACCCCGCTTCTCAGAATTTGGGGGAGTTAACCCCCCAACCCCCCCATGCCCATGTATGGAGGGGGGGGTCTCCCAATCCCGAATATTGGGGGGGGGGGGGAGGGTTTCCACCGAATCCCAAATATTGTGGGTTTTACCCTTCTGACCCCCCCCCTTCCCCACCCATGCCCCCGTGCCCCCCCCCTTTTGGGGTTGCCCCCCCCCCCCAAAAAAACCCCGGGGGTCAGTGCACAGGTCTGCTAATTTGTATTAGTAGTAGTCATAAAAAATATTTAAGTTTAATAATTTTTATCAGAAACTGAGCCGAGGGGGCAGAAAATTTTTAATTTAGTTGAATTCGACCAGTTATATATAAATGAATAGGGTATCTTTCCAAAAACAAGAAGGTGGCTATGATGTTTGATTTTTTGCACGGTATTTTTTTAATCCACCAGTCCTTGTTTCTCCCGTTTAAAACTAAAGTAAGTTAAAAAACTTTGTTTATAAGTTTATGTTTTTGATTTAAATATGGTTCGAAATTATTCGTTTTCTATAAAACGCACTACATACAAACTATATTGATAAAAAACAACCCGTAGCCGTAGCTAGCTGACTTTGTTTCTGAAAAAATATTACCATATTCATGTATTACCGGAATTGAACAAAATTTAGACTTTAAACTTGTTTCCTCAAGTGCCGCCGTCCGCCATTAACGAATTCTATCTAAGTATACCCGTCCTTTAAATTTACAATGCTTATATACTTTAATACGTATTCTTCTTACCGAATTGGCCGCCCAAACCTCCAATAAGCTCAAACAAATCATTTTTTGCCTTTAGTTCTTTCACATCGTAATAATGGTCCAGATAAAATACATCTATTGCAGAAATTTTTTTCATTTCATTTTCACTCAATACCATCGAATCTAAAATTTTTAAAATAATTTGCTAAGTAGGTATTTCTTTCGACAATAAATATTGTTAAAGTTGAAACAGCGCGCTCGCAACCGAAGATTAAAAAATTATTTTAGTAAAACATTAAAATCTGATGGAGTGTTTCGTTATATTGTAGATTATGTGCCTGGAATCCGCATCTGCGAACATCCTGCATTCGGAAATTTGCATTCGCGAATTCTTAAACTCGTATCCGTGGCTATTTTTATGCTTGTTTTAAATTCTAAAACTACCTAATATGAATAATGATACCTAATTTTTATAGGTTTCTAAGACGATACCATCTCAACTTAAGTTTTAAGTTTACAACAAAAAACCTCAAAAACGGAATAAAACACTTTTTACCTGAAATTAGCGTGTGTTCTCTATTTTTTAAGCTAAAACTATATGGGTATAAGGCGCTTCAAAAAACTGTGGTAAGAATAAATTAAATATAGGTACGCGGATTGCAGGAAATAACATCTTAACACTCCCTAGTTGTATGCATATTATGGGGGTGGGGAGTTGCACGTTCTAAGAAAATATTGAGACATATGTCGAAACAATAAAAATGCACTTACATGAATCATTAAAGAGTTTCACAAGTGGTTTAATGTATTGGTCAGCGGGGAACCGTGAAATCGCGATATTAGTTGTAACAGTCCAAATGTCTTCACATGGTTGAAGACATTTTTGTTGACAATTAAGGTATTGAAATGGAAATTTCTCGCTAAATTATTAAAACCAATTTTTGTCTAGGTATGGGATAATTTTTTACATAATTATGGTTAAAGTGGTTGTCACCTCAGGGACTTGCTTCAATTTCAAAAATATACAAAGTCGCTTAGCCAATTTCGAATAGCCCAAAAAACATTTTTTTGTCAAAGTATTTTCCGGGTTGAGAAGGAAATATGACCCTCCAAGTTTTTTCGGCGAATCTTTACTGAAAAGATTTTAAGTAGACGTAACGATATTAGTTACAGTCATAGGTGGGCAGCCTTCTGGATTTTTTTTTGGTCGAAACTTTAATTTAGAAAAACATTGTGCGGACAGAAAAAAACCACCATGCGTTATTTTACTATCTTCCTTTATAATAAAACATTTTCAGCAGTTTTTTTAACAGCGCGATCGCTATTGCTAGTTAGTTAGGTTACTTTTTATCGTAATAATACACCAATGGGTGAGAAAGGGGGGGGGGCAGTGTGGGGTCCACCCCCTAGCCTCGAAATTTTGGGACCCTCCCCCTAGACGAAAATCTAGGGGCCCCCCTCCCCTCCTCCCAAATTTCCGAATTTTTTACCCCTGACCCCCCTCTAGAATTTGAAATCTGACCCCGACCCTCCCCCCTCAGGAAATTTTTAGGTACTTTTTATACTAAATTTTCTTCCAAAAATGTGAATTTTCATAACATATTTATGCTTTTACACCCTTTTTATACCAGAATATCGCTTTTTATCGCTGTTTTGCTTTGGACATCGGACCCCGCATGACCCCCTTCTAGATTTCAAAATTTCGCACCACGAGTCGACCCCCCCCTAAAATGCTAGGGGGGTCCGGACCCCCTGGGACCCCCCTCCTAGAATTCAAAATTCGATTTACCCCGGGTAACCACCCCCCCCCTTTTCGGACCGTTCTCACCTATGACCGGAATGTGTTTGACATTTTCGGTTTTTAACATTTTTGTTTGACGTTTTCGTTTTTTGTTTTTTAATGGGAATAATAGGGCATACTGTTCTGCTTTCTTACTGACGATGTTTTTCTAAATTTAAAAATATTCGGCCAAAATCACGATTAGATTTTGCGCGACATTTATTCCTGCATTTTGTTTTTATTTAATCCAATATTTAAAGATTTTTAAAAAGAAAGTATACTTAACTTCCAAGGCAATGCGGGAAAAAACAACAATTAGAAGAATTGTATTTTTACCATAAAAAACATATTTAAGGGGGTTATCAAAAATTTTCGGATCGGATATCCTCCGAAAACCACCAGTTTTATATTTTTACGTAATTTTTGCTTTTTTCGTCTCCTTTTTATTTTTTCTTCTTTTTTTTATCTTTTTTTCCCTGTGTTCTCTTTTTATCTCCCCTGCTCCCCCCGTTTTATTGCCCCCGTTTTAAAAAAAAATGTCCCCACCCCGTGCGCCCTCTATTTTGAAATTACTCCCCCACCCTCCCTTCCCAATCAAAACCCAAGGTACAGTGCAAAAGTCTGTATATATAACCTATTTCACGCCCAATATTCAAAAATCCAAACAAGAGTATTTTCCAGTACCTAGCCAAAATTTCTAGGGTGGCTGCAATTTACAATAACTTTATATCCAACTACCACGCTTATCTATAAAAAGTATATACTATACACGTCCTCGCCTCACCCAGCTCCATATTTCGAACTCCCTCCCTCCCTTCTTACCATTTATGGTCATATAATATATACAATTTGAACAAAACAAATATTAAATTATATATTAGTTGAATTTCTAAAAAATACTGATATATCAAAAGTTACCTGCTTTTAGCATAATTTTCAAAACACTCCCGTACATCTTGTGGCTCACAGGTTTTATAATTAATTTCTTCTTTAATTGTACTGGATATAATGCAGTTACATTTTTGGATAGCCACTTCTTGTGCACACTCTTCATAGCATTTTACTATTGAATATGGACCTATTTTATAATAATTTTAAAATTTGTTTGATACCTATAATAATAATTTGAATCACGAAAAAAATACATAGAAAATTTTGTCAATTTAAAAACCTGTTATTTTATTTAAAACATTCAGTACTTATAAGTTCATGTTAGGCAATAATATATATAAAACAATTTTTAAAAGCCAAAATGAAGATATATGTAAAAACCAGACCTTTGTACTTCCTCTGGGGTTTTAACCATACATGGGCACGGGGGGTTAGGGGGTTTAACTCCCAAAATTCTGAGAAGGGGGGTTTAACCCCCCACTCAGAAGTGGGGGGAGAAAAGGTTAACCCCCCCAATTTTGAAAAATGAAGAAAAAAATGTCTTTAAAATGACATCTAACTGCCTCCAAAATTAAGTTTTGAGGTCAAAATGAATGTTTTAAGCAATAAAAAGCTCAAAAATGGGCTTTTTGACCTAAAATTAGCGTTTTTTACCTATTTTTCCTTCAAAATCGAAAAACGATATGGGTAAAATGCACTCCAGAAAAAAAACGATATGGGTATTTTGCGTTTCTCGGATTTTAACCCCCCCTAATTTGGGTTTAACCCCCCCCCCTCACTCCGGAACGATTTGCCCATGTATGGTTTTAACGAGGGAGACATTTTCAAAATAAGGGAGGAGGGCCAAATTTTTCGAAACGGAAATGCGGAATAACAGAGCATGCAGGAGAGAAAGAGAAAAAGGACAAAAAAGTAAAAATTAAGTAAAACTAAGAATACATTATATATATAGAGAAGAATGTAGCACTCAGTAAAAACTTTTGCTACTATGCTGGTTCGAACATAACGCAAAACTGGCACACCGGTGCAGTAACGTACCCAGGTTTTCATTTTGGAGGGGGCGGATTGTAGTACAAAAAAATTAGGGGGGAGGCTCCGCCCCCTCCCCGAAATTTTAGGGGGAGGGGCGGAGCCCCTCTTAATTTTCGAAAACGTTGAAAAATCAGGGATAAACGTAGATAAAGCTGTATAATACACTGTTTTTGGCCTAATAACGTATTATCTAATGTTTTTAGCGATAACAACATGTTTTCTTAGTTAAAAATTACATTAGCACACATTGGCAGAGCCTGGATTTCACAAAAAATAAGAATTTAGAGATTTTTCAGACCCCTTGGCTACACCCACATCACATAGTAAACCAAAGCACATGAGCGGCATTTCGACTCCATGTTTTTTTAGAGTACCTACTTATATGAAAAAAATCCGAGCCAATCCTATAAGCAGCTGGAAAATTTAGGAGGGGGAGGTACATAAATCAACTAATATGATTGTTTGTTTTGCTTTCTGTTTAGTACTTATTACTTATAAAAAATATTGTACTAACATTAAAATAACATTAACAGCCCCTTGTCGGGGGGGTCCGGGGGGCAGAATGCCCCCCGGGGGAGAAAATTTTTAATTTAAGGCGCTAAAATACACTAAAAATTTTAATTCCAGATGATAATTAAAACAAAATTTAAGTTTTTTTATTCCTATCCATTTAAAACATTTGTTTAAAACGTTAATAAAAGGTTAATAGTGTTTATAGTAGTTTTATTTAACATGTATCATGTATGCCTTAACTATTGAGCGGCAAAATTGATTGAAATGGAAAAACTGAGATAAATTGTCAATT
>JASAMX010030754.1:0-12163 GCA_030248175.1 Microlaimidae sp. YZB2_3 | reverse complement strand
ATGTTGGGTAAATTTTATCAAATCACTGCCGTCGTTTGGCGTTTTTAACGAAAAAATCGCCGGTTTTTTTGCACGGGAAACGCATTATCTCGACAAATACTGTACTAGTCTTAACAATCAAGGTATCAAATTAAAGTTTATTTTAATCAAATTACAATTTCTTTGAGTGTATATTTTGTAATTTAAAATTCAATACTTATTGAGCAATATTTCAAATACAGAATTGTCGAAAAACGTCATTCTGGAGATATTTTGATGATAAAAATTTTGCGGGTTATTAGGGGCAGGGGTAAGCTTTTCAAAAAAATGAAAATCGAAGATAAAATATTTGACTCGGTATTGCACCTTTAAGAGAGCAGAAAGGGTTTTATTCTTGAAAACTGTACTGATCAGAGTAGTTACCTTATTTTTTTAAAAACTCCAGTAAAGAATTCAATATTTCTAAAGGTAAACCCAACGTGGCTGCAATTGTTCTTTGGATTAAAAAATGCCCCCTATTAAGTAACCACTGAAATCACTAGAATCTGACGTCATTTTATCAAACAAATACTCAGTGGCAAATCAAATCTAATTGACTGATGAAGTGACGTCAGATTCTCGTGATTTGAATGGTTACTTAATGGGGGACATTTTTTAATCCAAAGAACAACCGTTGCAGCCACTTTGGGGTTACCTTTAGTAGTTTTAAAGCTTTTTGCTTTGATAAATTTACAAGCCGTAAAAATAAATAAACAGAGTTTCACACTTTTCTTAAATTACACAAGCAATGCATTATCAAAACTATACTATAAGTGCAAATAATTTCTTCCATAAAGATAAACCAACAACTATTCTATCTGAGAAAAGATTCATTATTTGGGAAGGCAGGTTTTAACCTGCCTCTAACCTGTATCTATTAAAGACTTTTCTATCTCCTGTATGCCTCCATTCAAAATCTACCTGCCTCTCACCTGCTTTCTACTGGTCTCCATTGCAAATTTAACTGCTTTCTACCTGCGTCCAAAACAATTTTTTCTACTTTCTACCTGTCTCTCCTGCCTCCTTGAACCTCCGAGGAAGAATTTTCTGCCTTTTACTAGCTTTTAAAATCCTGGAGGCAGGTTTAAGCACCGTCATTAATGGTTAATAATAACATTTGCAAAATAGTTTTTTATACAAGAGCTTTTTTATTCTATAAGATTGAATTCATTTATAGCCTAATAAAACAGTAGTCGTTCTTTGAATAAAACCTTCGCTGAAAAAACACGCTTATTTCCTTTTTATTCAAGTCCACAATGTTTTTTTTACATTAAATTGAAATCAGAACTAAAATTTACACTAAAATTAGGTGTAAAACTTACCGCTTACGCATTCCCATACATGGAACAACTTCTGTCCAACTTCCGCGTAACGCACAGGGGCGCCGTTCTCAGAACCGTCTCTCACACTGTAGGAGCAAGTTGGCATCGCGGCTTGATCGTACAGATCGGTAGTGGGAAGCATGCTAAAAACATTGCAGAAATTGCTTAGTAGACGAACTTGCGAGTATTTATGGATTTTTTTTTACAAAATTACAAAAGTCTCAAGAAATAGATAAGTGTTGGGTATTGAGTCAAAGACTTAGAAATCAGTTCAAGTGCCTTGAATTAAGAAAAAAAAACAGTACAAAATTCTTAGCACCTGATAAAGTTATAACTTATAATGATGTAAATATATTCCTAAATTATAAACTTAAAACGCTACATAATTACTATAGATCCGGATAATATATATAATCCTAGTATTCTACTAATACGCTACCTGACGTCTATGGACTCGGTCACAGTCTTTTGGGCTTCCATGAAAAAACACCTGACCCGATAGGCTCTGTCCACTTTTGTAAGAAAATGGGAGTGGAATGAAATGATTACTGTGGTCTCGTAGTACATTCCAGGTGGGTTTAGCTAATAATAATAATATAATATTAATAATCTGTAGGACAATGTTAAACTTATGAAAAGAATAATATATAACATGTGCATGATATTGTTAACCCCTATTTTTATGGTATTTGAATTGATTTTATTGATTTAATTTCACTTTTTTCCAATTTAACTTATCTTGCCACTTAGAAGAGCAGGTCAGTATCACATGTTTTTGGATTTTTACCTGCCTCTTTTGAGGCAGGTTAGGCATGCAAAAATAGCAGTTTTTGCTCTGTTACTTTCTTTTAAAATGTTTTCTCACTTCAGATAGCAGGTGGAAATTTTTTATGTCAATTTGTATTATATATCTGATTTAGCCCAATATAATACTTTTGTCTTACGAGTTTTTAGCTAGCTTCTATGTGTTTCCTACGAATAACTACCACCTCCTATCTGCTTCTAATTTGAATTCTTCCGTCATTAAAGGCAGATTTTGCAACTTTTCTTTAACCCAATAGTTTTCCTCCTGACTCAAAAAATCCAGATACAGTTTTTAGAGTGGTCTTTGCTGTCTTAAAAAATTAAAATCCACCAAGAACCCTAACGGATTAATATGGTACAAAATATTTACCACAGACTTTAGAATTTAGAGTTAAAATTTTCTATAGAGCATAAAAACATACTGGGTTAATATAATAATTAATTTTAAATTACAAGCTTTACTGACAACAAAAAATAAGCAAAAAAATTTTATTGTTTGGAAATTTTATTCAAAAATTTTAAGATTTTATTGTTTGGAAATTTTACCCCAAAAAAAATTTAAGATAAAATCTTTAAAAATTTAAAATCTATGAAAATGCATATAAAGATATATAGGACTTTAATTCTTTTAAAAACCGTTTGAATGTTTATATTTGTTAATAAATTTTTTAATTAAAGCATTAACTCTGTGGGATTCATTCCGCTGCAAATCCGCAAAAGGCATTCCGCGTCAGTGCTGCAGTGTGTTTAACGCAGCGTCCGACCGTTGACACGGAATACCTTTAGCAGATTTGTGGTGTTTAAAAAAAATCCCAATATGTTAATATTTTATTGCTGAATAAAAAAATATATTATCTAAAAAACAACTTGTTATTTGTTTGATAACCAAAAAGGCTCAATATACCCTAGAGTATCATAGACCTAAAATAATAACGAAAATATATTTAAAAAGAATATCTTACTTCTCTTCCCCGTCGCACTCCGCAGACGTCCATGGGTATGGTAAATCTAATGGACGTAGACGCGGACGACTGTGGAACAGATTGTCTGCAGGTGGCGTCATCGTGGTAACCTTTTACAAAAACCTAAAAAAATCTTTTTTGTCTTTTTGTCACTTGTTAACTAGGGGTTGCAGAATATTTTTTAAAAGCCTGACAAAATCTTTTTTTAAAGAAATACACTATTTGTAAACAATAAAAAAGTACAAGTCATATTACTAGCACACAATCTTGCATAGGCAACAACTCAGCAGTACATTAATAAGTAAATTTAGGGTTAGTTTAAAGTACAACCCTCCAAATATGTTTAAACGCCACCTTTCGGTTGTCAAAAGGAGAATTTGCTTTCCTAAAACTTCTTTAAAATTATGCTTGGGAAACTTTGGACGAAGTATGAACAGGTTTAAAAAGTTTGTTTGGATTTTCTTTTTTAAACATTTTAAATAAAGTATAAACCACACGTATACGGTACTACGTATAAGACGAATAAATATTAAACAAGCAATGGCCATGAATTTGGACTCATTTTGCCGTTAAAAACGTTGTTTTTGGGACAGTTTAGACGAAGTCTGAACAGTTTTCAAAATCCTCTTTGGATTTTGTCCTTTAAACACTTTGGAAGAAGTATGAACCAGTCTTAAACATTTATATACGTATAAAATGAATAGCCAAGGAATCGGACTCACTTTGCCTTTAAAGGGGTTTCTAGACTCGGCGTTGAGGACCATTTTTTCCGGCTCGCATTCGATCTCCGGACTTCCTTCCCGCTGAGCGCCGTTGACTCCCTCCCTGAAGTCTATGTCGGTTCCAGTAGACACCGTGTCCACATTTGGTTCTAAACAAATTGTATGTATTGTTAACTGACTAGGGGTCAGTCAATAACTTTTGTGTTTTATTATATTGTCATACTGTTATTTAGATTATGCGATTACTGTTTTCTCAAAAATAGAACGTGAAATGCAAAGGTATTTTAAATAAATTATATTGAATCAGTTTTTTTCCAAACAATTATATAAAATTTTTAAAAAATCGATGATATTTTTTTTATTTTCTTTGTCACATATTGCATCTACAAAATTTACAATTTTTTAATTGCAACTGAAATATGTTAAAACATTATTTTTTTAGATTGGTAGGGCTAAAAAATTTTTTACTCTTTAAAATTTACCCAAAATATTGTTAAAATGACAATTAATAATTAATAAAAATCTAATATAAAAAAATTCCACTTTTAACGATTCTCTTTTTAAAAGTAAAAGTTTATTTATGTCGCTTAGAACATAAGACACGTAAGACCGATTCTACTTAGCTCTAATTTCGCAACGAAATACTACATATAACTATATTAACAAGCAATATTATCACAATGCAGCGTGCTTCATTCGGGACTCTATCCAAGGACCTTCAGTATGAAAGACGTGCGTTCTGCCACCGCGCCACAACATTGACTTTTTTTAGCCAAAAAACCGTATTGATATAAAATACTGATTGGATTAGTAAATGTGTAAAATTTAATGTTTTGTTATATTATATTATCTTCTGTCTATAAAACTACACAAAAATCTCTACTATTGCTAAAGTTGATTTATTTGGGAGTCCGTGATTAAATAATTTAGATAAATGCATTGTAGTCTCATAAAATTATTATAACAAAACTCATAGAAAACCTTAACTATAGACTTTAGACCTTTTCTTAAGCAATCTCAAAGACTTTTAAATAAAGTAAACTTTATCATAATAATTTTTTGTTTTATTTTCTATAGTGTTATTGAAAAATGCAAAAAATTCTTTCCTAAAATCAGTTCCAAACAAAGCTTTATCATGTCATTGTTAAAGAATTTTAGATTCACGAAAAAATTTATTTAAAAAAACGTTGAGTTCTGGTGGAATTCAAAAAAAAAATGATTTTTGCTGTAGCTATCACTAATATTTAGTAAATTTCCAATTATATTTTATCGGACTGAGTCTGTTTGTTTCGGCGGAAAACTCTGGACCGGGTTTATTTTTGAACCGACTACAATAATTAATATTAGCAATTTATTAGCACGTTTTAATTAAGGTTTTAAACAAATTTTATTCAAAAACTTTTTTACAATAATTACACACAGTTGACATAATTTTTGTTAGAAGATTGCATGTTTGTTTGTTTTTGAGAGATCTAAAAAATTGAGTTCGCTCAAAAAGTGAACCGAGTTCAATATGAATTTCCAGCAAAATAGACGGACCCAGTTTAAATAAATTACCAAAAAATTTAAAAAAACATTACCAAAAAACAAAAAAAAACATTACCAGTGTATTATTTCAAAAATATTTTTATATTTTTTATAATAATTAAAGTACTTTTACAGAAATAAATCGAAATTCATTATTTATAAATTTTTCTTACCACTGTATTGCAACGAGTAACAAACTTCTTCCACTATCGTATTTCTTATTTTCTATAAAAATTAAATACCTAAGTTTATTAATTATTTATACTTCGTAAATTTTATAAAGCAAGCTTAGGGTGCGTTTTTTTTCTTAACTCTGGAATGATTTTTTTAAAGGAAAAAATTAAAAGAACTATGAAAAAACAGTTAAAAAAACGAAGTGTAACTAAATTACACAAGTGTCAACTTAATTTTTTTTAAAAAATATAGAGGTGATTTTTCTGAGACGAATTTTCTCAAATATTTAAACTTTAGAAAAACTAAAATAGAAACGAAAAAAAAATCTGGTAAATTGCTATGAAACAAATGTTGACATGGTATTTTCTTTAAAAAATAGAAGTAGCGTTACAAACTTAAAGTTGGCCAATTAAACTTTACAAACAATTTACAAACTTAAATTTTTTGCCATGCATAAAAATATATAATTAACTGTATATGGCTGGATAGATCGTCATGTTATCCATCTAGCCGTTCAATTCATAACTATGCGCATAGCAGAGATAACCGCCTGACCGAAATTAAAGCCTGACTGACTTTATTTCAGTTACCGAAATTTGTTAAATACCAAACTTTTCTTTTTAATTCTTTAAAAATAATAGAGAAATCATTTTAGTAGTTCTTAAATATATAAACCACAGCTATATTATAATTTAAGATACCGATTTGCTAATAGTTTTAAAAAAACATTAAAACCAAAATTAGGATTTAAAATTAGGATTTAAAAAATTCACCTATTATTTCAAAAAAAAAGGCGGCTACAATGTTTTGAGATTTTTGTTTGGTCATATTTTATAATCACAATACAATACTATATTTGAATTGAAGTGAGTTACAATTATTTTTTTATATATTAAGAAGAACTACAATCATTTATTTGGAACTCATTTTCATTTTAAAATATTAGTTAATTGTTCAAAACAAACAATTAATCGTAAAACACAGCATAAAAAACACCGTAGCGGTAATAAATCCATTTTTATCTTAATACTCTGTTTTTTTTTAAAATAAGTATATATAAAAACGAGAGTATAGAAATTACTGTGCTTCTAATGTTTTGCATAGAGTGTGAGTGGTCCAGTCATTCTGGAAAAATCCCGCAACGAAAATATTCGATTGTAAAAAATATAACTTTTTTAATATTCAATTAAATTGGAAAGGTATTGTTAGTTGGGAAAATAACCGAAATCGCAAACTACAAAAGCATAGCGTTTAGAACATTCTTTTAAATTTTTGGAAAACTTTTTTACCATTTGTAGATTTCGAAACCCGTCCACTTTAAAAATTTTGGCGTGATCACCATTGACTAGCCACAACAATTGTTGATCGATATCGGCTGATCGCTGATTATTGATCGAGATCGCGAATACTTCCACGTTCCTGCTGACCGCGAGTTCAGCAGCCCTGAAAATTTGTAATTATTATAATTACAATAATTAAATTAAAGTGATCGGTTCTTTCGTGATATTATATGTTTTAAAGCATCAACTTAATAAAAAAATCAAAATAGAGAAAAAAACCAGCATAAATTATTACAGCGCTAATCTTCTAATTGTTCTGCCAGAACAAATTAAGAGCAAACCAGACGTATTTGGTTTATGTGTTTATATAGGAAATAAAAATAAGGGGCATGTATTAATCAAATCAAAACTAAATAAAGTTATATATTTTAACTAAACTTATAAATTTTTAAAATTCTGATTGGTTAATATATAAATGACGCTAAATGGTTTTGATTTGTTACATAGCTTTGATTAATTTTATTCCCTGACAAATAAACCAGCCACGTGAAACTTTCCTTTACTCAAAGGTGGGATGCGGAGTCAAACTCTTTGTCTTCGATAATTTTGATAATATCTTTTGATAATTTTTTGTCAAAACATTAACCCTCCCCCAATAGCCCACAAATTTTTTTCAACAAAATATCTCCAGTGGTTCAGGAGTTAAGACCCCCCAAAAATGGTGTTTTTCGACAATTCTGTACGTGACAGATTGCTTAATGGGTATAACGATTTACGTTACAAATTATGCACTCAAAAAAAGCGGATACTTTCTACTTTAATTTAATACCTTGATCGTTAGAAATGGTGCAATATTTGTCGAAATATTACGTTTCCTGTACAAAAAACCTGCAACTTTTTCGTTAAAAACACCAAACGACGGCAGTGATTTTGTGAAGTTTGCCCAACCTTTCTTTCCTTCACTTTGTGTTTTTAGGGAAAAAATCGAGGGTTTTTTGTACAAAAAACGCAATATCTCGACAAATACTGCACCAATCTTAACGATCAAGGTATAAAACTTGTTCAAGTCTTGTCTTGTAACCGGCGGCCATTAAGATTAGGTTTAAATGGTTTAAAATTTTTTTATTCCATACCTGTTTTAAATTTTATTGTATTTGAATTCTGGTTACAGGTGGATGTGAAGGTCCGGTTTGGAGTATACCTGGGTACCCAAAATATGAGAAGGACTTCTGATAAGTTCAAAATTTTGGGAGGGGAGACCCCTATTTTATTCAAAACAAAGAAAAAGTCTTAAGCGCTAAAATAAAAAGCGCTAAAATAAAACTTATTTACATGTTTTAAGTGTTTATAATTATTATTGTTGTTTGTGGCATATTGGGTGTTCTGACAACTATTACCATTGAACAAAACATATATATAGTCGCCAATCACAATATAACATGACATTTTGAAAGCTATTAAAATTCTGATGTTAACACCTTTTAAGATTTCACAGTAGTCAAAACACTCCCATTTAAAAGGAAATTGATCACTATTAAAGACCTTCACAGAGTTATGACCTTATAAAATCATTTTTATTTAATTAAGGCTTGGGAAAAAAATTGAAGATCTTTCATCCATTGGAAATCCAATTTTTTTCCAGCGCTAATTGGCTAAAATTGATTATAACAGCTCCTTCCACATCCATTCCCACAAAGCAAAGCATATATGACGTGATCACAAATACTATATGACATTTTTAGGGTCCTTAAAATCCTGACGTGTTTAATTTTAAAATAATACAAAAAATATTTGCCAGGAGAAAAAACAAACAAAGGGGGAATCCCTCTAATAGGTCAAAAATTTAGAGAAAGGGGTCTGGTTTTTCAAAATTTGGGGGTAAACAAAACTCCAATTAAACACACCATGCTCTATTATGATTCCAGTATAATAGGAATCTCTGATCCAAACTAGAGTCAAAATTTGGACACCCCCTCCACCCCTCAGAAAAGAACACTCTCCAAATAAAAAAAAACAATACATAATAAAAAATAGATCTAGGAGATTTGATCTACACTATTATTTTTGCTGGAATTGTAATCCTCAAAATATACAGTAACTATTTTTAACTTCATTTGGCCATAAATTGTATTACATTCCAAAACATTTGAGATTTTCTCAAAATTTTTGGCCTTCCACCCAGGGGGAGTGGACCCCCGAAGAGCATATATGCCCCTTCCCCCCTCTCTCCCATACAATTCAAAAGTATGATTTTAAATTTAGTCTCAAAAACACGTTTTTTTTGTAAAAAACAGTGTTTTTATGCACTTTTTAGGCCTAAGGCTGTTTTAATCAATTAAATTTGATATTAAAATAGCTCAGAATTGACCAAAAACATGTTTTCGCTAATTTTTTATAATTGAATTTCTCAAAACAAATTCAGGGACGCATATAGGGATCCCACCTCCCAAACGCGTTACAAAAATTTGTTTTTGTTTGTTTGTTTTTTGTGGTGTGCGGTCTGTAAATTTAAATGCTCCAGCATTCTCATTCATAATATTTTAATTGGGCTGGATAAAAGCTTAAAAACTATCGTCGTTTTTTAAATACTTTCAACCTTTTAAAAGATAATGAATAATGAAGAAAGGGATAATATGCTTAAAGGAGCACTGTCACAAATCAAATTCCTATAACGCCCGAACCGGACTGCTCCTTTAATACTTAACCGATTCAGCTGAAATTTAAAAATGTTGTAGCCTTGTAGTGGAGCACTCTAAATACCAAAGTTGAGTTAGGTAGGTTTGGTATTAAAGGAGCAGTCCGGTTCGGGCGTTATAGGAATTTGATTTGTGACAGTGCTCCTTTAAGACTATTACAGAATATAAGTTTGTGGAGCAAAATGATTTTAAATGAACCATGATGTTTACAACTGGATATTTTAATAATCATAAAAAAGCTAAAGACCAGACTCACACGATGAACTGATATACTAGAAATTAAAAACAATATTGATAAGTTTTTACTAACAAAGGATCAGCTTATTTCAATGGATTTTTAAATGCTTTAGCTGTGTCCGGCAATATGCAAATAAATAAATAAAATAAGTAAATAAATCGTTTTGAAATATTAACTTTACAAAAAATGGCTAAAAAACATGTTTCCAGGTATTATGAGATTCTAAATGGGATTTAATTGAAATTTAATATAAGCAAGAATATATAACACAAGAGAATGTCCGACTGTACACTTAATTTTTGACCAAATTTTTGCGAGAAAAATCACACTTTTCAATTTCTGTGCGACTTTATTGAAAAAATCCGCCATTTTCTGCTAGTTTTCTTGCACTGCGATTTTTAACACAGTGTTAGTTTTCTTGCAGGGGGGACTGCAACTTGTTTGTATTCTACTGCTTTATTGGATCTGGGATTATTTTCACACTGCAAGTCTGGCTGTACAACAAAAAAGTACAGGCACTGGTAGTTTCAATGGCACTAGTAGTTTCAATGGCACTGGTACAGGCATTTTCAATGGAGCGAAACACTTCGAAACCTGTTTTATTTAATTTTAAAACGTTGGAAAGTTACTTTGTTTTATTAAAACTAAAAAGTTTTAACATCTTAGGGTAAAAAAAAACGACTTTTAACTCATTTAAACACAAAATTTTTGCAAAATGCTTTTTTTTCTTCTGGTTAACTGAAATAAATTTGAATATAAAAAACCTTATTAATGCTTAAAACTGCTCTAAATAATGGTCGGAGATTGACAAAAACATTCGAAATTGTTTTAATATTGTTGTTTAATCTTCAGTTTCCAAAAAAATTTGGTAAAAATCATTCGTTTCATAACGAATTCTGATTTTGTGGCGGAACCGCAGACCCATAATTTTGTAATGCTAGATAGGTTCATAATATTCCAAATATTTTACATATTACTATAAATTTTGATAAAAAATTGAAAGGGGGTGTCCTGAAAAAAATTTTTGGGGGCATTCCTCAAATACTCTATTTTTAGCATTTTTAGTGCTGGGACCCCCCAAAATTTAGACAGGCGGGGTGGTTGTTCAGGGCACCCCCGCCCCTCAAATTCTAAAAGAAGGGGTTTTCAATAGCTTTTTTAGTTGGTATAACCTACCCCTTCCCTTCCTTCCTGCCCACCTATGCGCCCAATTTCAGCTTAAGGAGGAGCATAGATCAGCAGGGGGAGGTTGGGTCATACTTTTCTTCCCTCAAAAAATCTTACAACTTCCAATACCCTTTAGGATTTAGGGTAAACCAGACACCCACTCCACCCATATTTATAATGTTAAATTTTAAAAACATATTTTCCGCGCTTCTTGCAGATTGTTTATTTCTATAATATTCCAGACTTTTTATATTTTCTATTGATTTTCATAAAATTGCATATGCAAATTTGAATATGCACTTTTATGCAAAATATGTTTTTTTTTATTTATTACCTTTTATACATTAAACGATTAAGCATAACAAATTACATATACTTGTAAATTTTTAAGATAATTGGTTAAGGTTTGACTGAGTTATTCATATTTTAATTAACAAACTACAAAATGAACAATCCGCCACAATACAATACCACAATATCTTTGAGTATATAATTTCTAATGTAAATCGTTATACTTATTGAGAAATTTTTCACGTACAGAATTGTCAAAAAATTCGTGAAAATCAAAAATTGCCATTTTTGCGGGATCATAACTCCTGAACCACTGGAAATATTTTGTTTAAAAAAATTTTGGGGGCAGGGGTACGGTTTTTGCAAAAAATTATCAAAATCGAAGACAAAAAATTTAACTCCGCACCGCACCTTTAAAACAAAAAATATTCACCGTACTTAATTTTATTTAATTAAAAAACTTTAATATACCGCAAGAATTTGACACGTTGATTTTGTTTTTTTTGGTCTTTGTTGGATTGAAAACCAAACCTTCAAACATTACGCGAGAACTCTGTCACTGCGCCACCGACGCAGAGCAATTCCTTCGGATTAAGAGCATTATATAATGACTTACATTCGGACGTCGTCCTGGCTGGCCCCGTCAGTGATAATTATGACTATTTGTCGCACACCCAGGCGCATACCCCGGCTGGGAATCAGTTCTTCCGTCAAGACGTGCCACAGAGCTTTACCCGTTTCTGTTCCTCCTAAATATCGTAAAATATACTGCATTGCACATTTTACAATGGAAATTTATCATTGTTTATAATATAAACTTAGAGCCAAAAATAGGAAACTTGCAGCTGGAAGCGAGGAACTTTCAGTCAAAAATGTGAAATCGCTAAAAACTATCCCTGAGTCTTAGCCCAACCCTAACCCCAATCTTTTTTTTCTTTTGAATCCAAATTTCCAATTTCGCG
>JASAMX010030752.1:0-17420 GCA_030248175.1 Microlaimidae sp. YZB2_3 | reverse complement strand
CTTATAAGCATTAGATTAGGCTAAGCCTAAGCCTAAACCAAATTCTAACACTAATCTTAAACCCAAGCCCAAGTGTAAATTTAATCCTAAATCTAAACCTACTTAAACTATTGATAATGTTTTAATTTCTGGGGTTTTTGTTAAGAAATCTTATAAAACACTTTGGCTGCATTTAATTTTGTGTATATTTGTTATACATACAAGCTCATAAGGCTGTAGTTAAGGATTACAAAAACTCATAACTAGGGGTTAAGGCTTAATTAGCTTTCATTTAACACGAATGTGTATAAAAATGTGAAAAAATTAATTTATCCCATAAGATATCTTAAGAAAAAACACCAATATTAAAACATTATCAAGAGTTTTAAACGACGTGCTAGTTTGCACCTAGGTGACGTGCAAAATCCAAATAAAAGTAGTGTAAAATCCCCATGGCCAAATTCCCCATAAAGTAGTGCAAATTCCCCATAAAGTAGTGCAAATTCCCCATATAGTAGTGCAAATTCCCCATAAAGTAGTGCGAATTCCCCATAACAATCAGAAATGCGTTTGCAAACTAAAATGTGTTAAAAAAACTAAATTTTAATTATAAAAGCATTAAAAATGTTTTAATTTTTCCTAAGCCTAAGCAAAGCCCTAAAATCAAGCTAACTTTATCATGATAAAGTTTTTTTGTATTTTCCAAGTGTTAAAATTTTAAGGAAATACTGCAAACGCATTATCTTTATGGGGAATTTACACCATTTTATGGGGAATTCGCACTGTTTCATGGGGAATTTATACCAACTTATGGGGATTTTGTAACGTTTATGGGGATTTTGGCCTATGGGGAATTTGTCCATGGGGTTTTTATACGGACCCAGCACCTATAGTCGGCACGCGTTTAGTGGAGCGGCCCCACCCAGGTGTTCGTAAGCTGCGAAGTTTAGATTAGATTAAAAAACTCTACTGTAACAGTCACAGTTACAATGTATAGAGCTGCACTGACACGCTCCTTTTTTCGTGTTTCTGGCCTGACCACGCTTCAGGGAAACAGGTAGCATTTTCCTAATGCATTAATATACTATATGTTGTTGTGTAAACTGTCGCCCAGGGGTCGATATTTCACCTATTCAGATTTCTGAATCTGATTCAGATTCAGACTCTGAAATACCTTTTATGTCTTTAATCTTTTTGAAATCTGAATTCAGATTCAGAGAAATTGTTTCAGATTTCTGAACCAAAAACACTTGTTTTGTATTTTACTTTTCAGGCGTCAGTTTCAGATCTGAAACTTAATTCTGAATCTAATGCTAAAACTTTCAGAAAGTTTTTAGCACTGAAACGGTTTCAGAAATAGACTAAAACAATGATTTTTTTTCTCAAAACACCATCAAACACATTAAAAATATGGATTTTTTTGTAATTTATTTATATTATTAGACTAAAAAAGTAAATTAAGCATGTATTTTCAAAAATACGTAATTATCCGCCCCTATTTTACAGGCGATCTTATTTGATTAAACCTTGAAACATTCTAAAATGTCATAAAACACATTTTATTCAGCCATTTTTTATAAAATGCATGGAAAAAAAATTTTTATGCATAAATTTTATGAATATATACATTTGTAATTTATAACCCAAAAAATCTTTGTAGTAGGCCTGCAACATAACGAAACAGTGGATTAAAAAGTACTATTCATGCTTTTATTTGTGTTAAAAATTAATTTTTAAGTTTTGTAAAATATTAAATTTAAAAAAAGCAATATGTTATCAAGAAAAAAACTATTCTAAATTAAAAAAAAACAAACATGTTTTTGCTAGGGATCGAAACTTGACGGGGGCGAGAGCCATAACCCCTAGGTTATGATGCCACTGTTGCCAGTCTGATAAAAGGGGCTTATAAAGAAACTGGTTTCAGAATCTGAGACCAGTTTCAGATTCTGAATTCAGTTTCAGAAGTTTAGCAAAAAGTTAAAAGACACAATTTTTAAGATTCTGAATCTGAATTCAGAAATCTGAAAAGGTAAAATATCGACCCCAGGTGGCCCGCGATTTATAATAATCTAGCACGACCCGGCCCGGGTCGGCCCGGCCTGCCCCGGGTCGGCCCGGGTCGGTCCGGGTCGGCCCGGCCCGGCCGATAAGGCTAGAAATCACACCCCGGCCTGACCGGACCTAAAGAAATATCAAACAGTCGTCTTACCCTGACTGACAACAGTTGATGCGCTTTGTCTGCTGACACTGCTGTGCTTTTTTCTCAATATGATGGAAGCGTCGCTCCCTCGTTTTGTTTTACCCATTTATGCTGCTTTTCGTCGTTTTTTCTTCCCGAAAAATGAAAACGGAATAGCAAAATATAAAAAAATTGAACTGCTATAAAAAAAGCAAGAATTAGGACAGCCGTCCTAATGAGATAATCTCTAAAAAATACATTTCATTACGGTATTTTATTAATAATAGTAAATAAAAACAGCAAAATTACCCATTATAGTCTTTTAAGCTAATGAACAAACAAAAACAACGTGCACCCAAAAATAATGTTAACATTTTGCAAAAAAACCCATTTAAAAAAAATTAATATCCACTTACGTTATAAGTGGCTCCACTTACATTAAAAGCCTTGATAAAGAAGCACGTTGTTGCTTCGAAACTTTGGAATAAAGATCTTGTTAGTTTCTTGTCTTACAATTGATTTATTGGGTTTAAATCACGTAAAAATACATATTTATTAAATCATGGAACCCCAAAAACCAGTAAAATTAAACATCAGTAGAAAGCTAAGAAAAAAAAGACTTATAAAATCGGGGTGTCAATCAAACTTTCTGTTAGTAAAATATTATAATTTAAAATTTTTCGTTACATGATCAATTTTAAACAAACTATAAAAGGATTTCGAAAAATATTATTCCAGGAAAACAATTTATGTACAATTTAACAAAAAAGTAAGATTTTTTCCGAGTTATTTTGCGTCGTAAACAAAGAAAATCAACAGTTTAACATTTTTACCACGGTGTGACTACCGTTAAAGGATTACAAAAATAATAACTATAAATACATAAATAGCAATGCAGTGCTTTTAAAATTAAAGCTCTTCTTGTGAGATGTGTGATCTAATTAGGCTCGTAATGGCCCTAATTGTAGAAATCCTTAACTGGGACACACCCTATTTATGCAATTAAGGCACTCTCCAACTAGAGACACCAATACGGCTTAAATGGGGTAATGAATAAAATATGTTTACATATTTTTTTTAAATTTTATATATTTTTTCGAATAATTATGTGCGCCTGAAAAAATACATATACTTTAACAAGCAATCTTCAAAACAATCTTTGAATTCGCCAACTGCCATTTTATTACCGAAATATTCCACTTTTGTCGCTAATCTATTATATTCCGCAATGTGCACGTCTACTTAGGCCGTCTTTTTGCGCGACGTGTAAGGCACTAGTGTCTTAAAAAAGATTTTCAAAAAACTCACGAATTCACAGACCCTAATAAATATACAATAGAAAAGGCAAAATATAATGGATGATACTCTCAGAAAAAATGAAGATGATTCAAAATCATTTTTACCGCACATCTTTAGTTTTCGGTGGGAAATATAAAATGTTTAGTGGTAAATGTCATTTTTCTTTTTTTTAAGTGTTAATAAATCACATTTCTGGTATTTAATTTTCGTTTATAATTTCATACGGTTAAAAAGAAAATCCGTAAAAAATTCAAAAGTCGTCGAAGCATCATTGTTAATGCTAACGTAAAACACCATTTCTATGCTATACGTGTTTATTATTTTAGTTTTTCCGATACAGTATTACTGCAGTAAATTTTTTATGAACAATCACGACGGTAAATTCAATGTACATAAAGGTCTCGAGAAGAATTGAAAGTAATTAGTATATGACGTTGGTGAACTAAAAAAATTAGCATAAAAAATTTAGAAAACGAACTAATTTGCTCTTTTTTTCAACATTTTTCTAAAACAAGCGGTTGTCTATATTATTTTACTCATGTTTTTTTAGTTAACCACCGTTATATATGAATTATTTCCATTTCTTCTCGAGACCTTTGTGTACATTGAATTAATCGTCGTAGTGGTTCATAAAAATGCCAAATATAGCGAAACAAATTTTCTATTCTTTAGAATTTAATCAAGAAATATGAATATAATATATTTTCACTGTATCATGCGTTGAATGGCGGGAAAAAACAAAAACAGCACAAAAACAAAAGGTTTTTATATCGAAAAACAAAACAAAAAGCCGATTGGTTTCTGTGGGACAAAACAAAAATCGTTTTAAATATCGTCGTTACGTTGACACAATAAGTCAGAGTCAGGGTGATTTAAATCGGATTGTGACTCTTTATTCTATAGTAAAGGAGACGATATGTTTAAACGCAGTCAAAGCGCAAACCAATTGCTCCCCTTGTGACCTGATTGATAAGAAAAGTTTGTGCGGATTCTATATCCAATAAAATTATGTTTTTTAAACTGGGAATATTTTTATTCCGTAATTCAACTTTCATTTTACAGATTATTAAGCAATTTAGCAAATAAATTAAAATCGCATAAAACTATTTAACAAAAATGATACTTGGACCAGTTTGCCAAATTAAACATATAAATTTTCTTTCCAAAATTTTATTGAACATACAGTATTCGTGTTTTGTTATACATAAAATGATTGCAGCAAAAATTTTAAATTCTTACAAATTTTGGTTTAAAAATGATTTAATTTCATAGTAAATTTTATAAAGCGCCATAAGAGTGCTGCTCCAAACATAATTAAAGAACGTGGGTAAAAAAACAGAACCCTGAGGAACTGAACTTTTTACAGAAATTGATTTGGATACTGAGTCATTAATTACAAGTTTAATATCCCGAATAACTAAAAATTCTTTTATCCATTTTAAAAATTTACCAGAAACACCATATTTTTCTAGCTTATATAATAATTTTTGATGTGAAAACCCGTCGCGGTTTCGAAACATTAAGAAATAGATATTTTTACGAGGAAATTGCCTAACATTTTATTATACTTAAGAAGTATAATATGTATGTTTTACAACTGAAACAATTGCTTTCAAATTACCCGAAATCCAACTTTTGTTTTTTGGCCTTTAGGGCCAAAAAACAGGGTTTTAGGGCGAAGTATGTCCCGGTTGCTAAACGCCGTTCCATACCCGCATCCGAGGCAACCTTCTCTCCCTTCTCCGAGGTATTTTCTGATTGGTCAGCTGAGAAAAAAAAGCTAAGTTTAATTTTGCGTTCGCTGTTTTTTTTAATTTTACCATTTGATTCAATATCGTATCGAACTGTTCACTGTTGTTATTAAAACTATGTAATATAATTTAAAAAATAATTAAAACTATATAATATTATATTATTATATTATGTCTATTGTGTTTATTTGTTATCAGCAAATATGAAACCTGGTTGGTTTGACCTGGTTAATTTGTAGAATTAAATCGACTATTTAACAACAAAATCAGTTAAATTTTTCAGTAAAAATGGTTAAATAATAAAGATTAAATGCCGTATTTTAGCAATTAATTTTCAGATTACTCAATTTTGAACAAAAATTTAATTTTTAAAGGGTAAAAGTTGAATAGTTTTTGTATATTTTCTGTAAAGGTAAAAATTAAAAAGATTTATGCGCTCTAATTTGTTTTAATACAAAATCTATCTATTTTAAAATTGTAATGTAACCTTCTTGAGACCATGGCTATATCAATTCTAAATTTTTGGCCGATCGCTCATGTATTAAAGAAGTAGTTTGTTCTGGACTACATAAGAGTGTGATTCGTTAAAACACTCATTTAAACCGCTATTAATATTTTACTTTCTTGTTCCTGACTCCAGGTGTCATTAGTACTAAAGCTAAGGCTAAAGTGCTTTAGTACTAAAAGGTTTTTGGGCTTAGTACTAAAGCTAAAGCACGACTAAACTGAAATTAGCTGGCAAAAGCCCGGCAAAATGTATGGGCCCGGCAAAACGTTAGTTTTTGCCGAGAAAATGACAAATCACTAAAATATTAAAGGTGTTCTCACCAAACCAAAACCATGATTAATTAATGAGGTTTAAATCTGTGAACGGAGGAGATGGAGTGGGGTCCACCTCCCCCCCTTAACTTCAAATTTTTGAATCTCCTTCGAGACAAAAATTGAGTTCTTCTCAGAAAATTTTTCAACTTTTTTAAGCTGACTTTCTTGCAGAATTTCAAATCTAACACCGTATTTTTTTTAAACCAGACCCACCCTGACCCCATTCTAAATTTGAAAATTTTTCATCCCGGGTCTATCCCCTAGTAAGCCAGCGAGTGCGGAAGGAATGACCCTCTAGGACCTCCCACTCAGAAATCAACATGTACCTTGCTATTCATGAAACTTTTGGACCTTGTGCATTTTAGACTGGGTCCGTTTTGATCATCGGAAAAGTGGACTGGGTTCCTTTTGATCATCGGAAAAGTGGACTGCGTCCATTTTTGTGTTACTCGATTTTTGAACAATTATGGCTTTTAATTTTTGATTTTTAAATTAAAAATTTAAAATTATAAGTACTTTTCGAATTTTCATTGGAAAAATCTGAAATTAAATGCCGTAAATAGACCAAAAACAAGTTGACACAAAAACAGACAAAGTTCACTTTTTTGATAATCAAAACGAACCCAGTCCATTTTTCCGATGATCAAAACGGGCCCAGTCCAAAGTGGTCCGGATTCAAAAATTTTATGAATAGCACGGGTAATTTTATCCCAAGTAATCAAGCAACCCAACCCTCACTCCCCATTAGTTCCTAAAACTATTATGCTATTTTTACTTTAAGAGTAACATAAAATGAGTTATTTTAACAATAATGCTAATTAAAATTCTTAAAACGACTTTTGGTTTCAAGGTGCTGTGAGTATGGGGTTTTACTTTTTTGCGATTCTTATTTTTGTTTCAGCATTAGAAAGAACTGGAGTTTTTTTGTTTTTTTCAAGAATTTTTTAGTTTTGGTGTGTTTAGCACAAGAGCAATTTTAAAACTAAAATTAACCCTGAAAATAATATTTAAAAAAAACTAAAATCCTATGCCATAAACGACAAAGACGTCTTTAATGTTAGGTATTTTACTGTACACTTAACAGTGCAATGCAAAGAATTACCTTAAAAAAGAGATAATTTTTTTTAAATTTACGAACATGTCCGTATTTGTCAGTTTGGCAAAAGCTAAGGCTAAAGTGCTTTAGTACTTTAGCCTTTTTGGGCTTAGCACTAAAGCTAATGGCTAAACAAATTTTGGACTTTTATTCCTTAATTTAGGGCGCGGCTAAAGTGAGTGATTTTTCCTTCAATGACCACTCGTATTCCTGACCACCGACTCGATGAAATTAAACTATTTTTCCTGCCTTAGCCAGTTCTTATCAAAAATATAATACTATAATATTGTATTATATATAATAGTGATTTTCCTACCCTCCAATATTACGATATGGAGCTCGGTCACTTAAAGAGGAGGAAGCTCTGGAGCTTCGAAACTGTGTCCTTTAATTTATCGATATAAAGTTTATTTAAACTTAAAATATATTTTAAATTTATTTAGGGTAACTGACTTAATTTCGGCCACGCCTTAATTTCGGCCACCAATTTAGGGTGTTAGAAAATTGGCTTATTTTTAAAACACAAAAGAACTAGCACAAAAGTAACTGGATTAATGTTGAATAAAGTGTTTTTGCAAAAGTTTTTTATTTTTGTTATTCTACATTATCAACATTTTCATACAAAAAGTGAATTTTCTGTGATTTTCCTAATTTTTGCTTTGTGTTTAAACTGCATCAAATTTAGAACGAAGCAATATATAACCTTAGAATATCGTCTATTTAAGGCTCAAAGTTGTTAATTTTCATGTTTTGATATTTTCTTCAAAATCATTTTGCAATGCGTTTAACTAACTGCGCATTTTAAGATTCCGTTAATTTCGGCCACCTGAAAATTTAGGTGAAAGAACCTGCCGTTTTTTGCTGTTTTTAAATATCATTGTACTACCGTATTTATAAAGAAATTTTTTTGCTTGTTTGACTTTGTTTTGACGATTTTTAAGCCAAAAATAAAAATTGAACAAAAAATACAAATTATTAAAACTTGTTTTTTTAAGGTTTTGACATAATTATTTAAAGTCTTGCTAATAACTATTAAAGTTCGCAAACGGGAGAAATTAAGTTATATGTACCAAGAACAATACCTAAGGGTAAATTTGCAACCTTTAGAAATTTTTATTGTTCGTTTAAGCAATAGTTATGGCCAGTTTTTTGTAGGTGGCCGAAATAAATGGCACGCGCCTTAATTTCGGCCACTTTAAAAAAAAAGTTTAAACCTTCACTGATTTTTAAGTGTAACAGAAATATTCAAATTTTGCACTGGAATAACAAATATAGCTATTGTTTGATTTTTAGGCCAAATTTTGGCTTGATTGAAAAAGCCAGAAAAAACTTATTCAAAAAAATAAAAAAAGGTGGCCGAAATTAAGTCAGTTACCCTACTTGCATTTTCAGTACTGTTTTTATTGTTTTTATTAAGTTTTGAAAAAAAATATTTTTAAAAGCTATTCGACCAAATACTTCGCGATATTAAGATATTACTGCTTAATTATTTATGAAAATAGTACAAAATAAGGTGGAGCTCCGACGGGATGGTTGCTCTTGAAGCTCCGAAGTTTTAAAAAGCGGAGTTGCAGCTCCGGAGTTGAGGAGTTGTGCTTTAAAGCTCCGGAGCTCGGAGTTCTGGATAACATCACCAATACTATAATATTATATTGGTGATAATAATATAGTGTCAATTAATATGACATATGGTATCATATATTTTTACCCACTTACCTTAAAATTCCCTGACGAAGGCCTGTGTTTTATCAGGTTGAAACGTTGAATAAATAATTTTCAAATTATTTCTGTCTTTAATCGCCATGCAACAATACAATAATTTTAATATATTTTTGCTCTTTTGATGTATATTTATCCGGGTTTGAATGATGCACAAACATGTATGCGGAAGTGTAAAAAAATCCAGCATTGAAAGTATATTTAAGCTTTAATAAACCCACCGTTGTAGCGTAAAATTGTGAACAAAGCGATGTTGTTTTTTTTAAATCCATGATTATAAAAAAAATTCATATATTGTGATGAATCTAGGCAATGTTGATTTCTCATGTTCAAAAATTTGATCTTTGCAAAATTGGAAAAATAAAGGCTTTGTTGAATTAAAATGCCTTTGATTTTTTTATAATTTTCTTAGTTTCTGTTAGTTCGATGAACTTGGCACTTATTTTTTTTGTATATTTAACGTTTTTTTTTCCTTTTTTTTCTTTTTTACACACATTTACAAAAGAATAAATGAAAATAATTTTGATTGATTTAAACCTACGTTTATTAAAAGCTTAAAGCTAGAGTATATTATGGTTTTTCTTTTTTTTATTTACAAATTGATAAATCACTTGAACAATGTTATACAGCCAAATAATTAACAAGGATTAATACAATATGTTTTGAGGGTCCATCGAATATCAAGGGGCGTTTCTTCTTGAAAGATAAAATTTTTATTAAATGTTTACGAAGTTTCAGAGCTTTATAAAATTTGAGTGAAAATTTTCGGGGAACAAAACTACTTATAGTATTTCAAAGTAATTTTGTAAACTAATCTTTTAGACTTTTAAAACTTTTTAAAAAATTCAACAATTTCGTTTTAACAATATACCTGAAGAAAATTTAAAACATATTTTAAGGTTAGATAAGATTTATTATTTTATTCATTTTAAAGGTGAAATTTTGAAACTCTGAATGAGGTTTACATATGAATAGCGAAAAATATTAACCGTAAAATTTTGGGGTAGGAGCACCAATATTTTGTGGACACAATCATCAGGTGCCAAAGAACTTAAATTTTAAATTAGGTTCGATTTCTCAAAACATTAAATAAATAGCCATTTAAAAAATCATGTTTGACGAATTTAGCATTGATACCGTATTTGTTGAGGTGTGTTTTAAAATTTTCTTTTTGTTATTTAGAAATTTAAAACCAAAAATTAAACTTGAGTCGAAGTAAAATCCACAAAAAAACTACATTCATTTCTTTGCTTAACAAATTATTTAATTATTTACTTAGATATTTAAAAGATTGAAAAAAATTGGTTTTTATTAAAAATAATAAAAAGCGAATTTGAAAAAACAAATTATAGAAAACAAATATATCACAGCGAGTGTAATATCAAGCCAAAATAATTTTTTAAATGACCACAGGATTTATTTTTGAAGTTTAATCAAACTTTTAAAGCTTTCAATTAGTTTTTATGTATAACGTTAACGAAATGAAAATTTTTCTATAGCAATGTGAAAATAAGGACAAATCCATGTCAAACATACGCAATACAGTCAATTCGGTTTGCAAAGATTAGATTTTAATGCAAGCCACAATTAGATTAGATTGGGTTCTAATGTAATTCTAATGTAATTCGAAGTTAGATTCATGAAGTGGTTTCATTTGCATGGCAGTAGTTGGCGTGCAGTTAATTGGCCGCTTCGTATGATGTTTAGCTCAGTAAAAGTACGTTCAATAGTTCTTGCTAGGTTTTCCAACAAAAAATCAAAGTGATTCGACAGTTGCAAACGCACTTTCCACACAAGAATATCTCTTATGCCACTTCGGTTGGAAAGCGCACGCTTTCTGTGCGCGCATCTGTGCGTTGAAAAATTGTTATAGAGGCAGCGAACAGTTGTACAAAGATCTAACTTCACGGATTAATTTTTTCAACAAAATATCTCCAGTGGTTCAGAAGTTTATGATCCCCCAAAACTGGCGTTTTTCGACAATTCTGTATGTGTAAGATTGCACAATGAGTAGGTATAACGAATTAAGTTACAAATTATGCACTGAAATAAAGTGGCTACTTTTTATTTTAATTTGACACCTTCATCGTTAAGATTGGTGCAATATTTGTCGAGATATTGCGTTTCGCGTACAAAAACACTCAAGTCTTTCGCTAAAAAAACCAAACGGCAGCAGTGATTTGATAAAATTTGCCCAACATTTTGGCCGTCATTTCGTATTTTTAGCCAAAAAATCGCGGGTTTTTTGTACAGGAAACGTAATATCTCGAGAAATACTGTACGAATCTTAACAATCAAGGTATCAAATTAAAGTAGAAAGTAGCCATTTTTTTGAGTCTATAATTTGTAACTTAAATCGTTATACCCATTGAAAAATCTTTCACGTACAAAATTATCGAAAAACGCCATTTTCGGGGAGGTCATAACTCCTGAACCACTGGAATATTTCGTTGAAAAAAAATTTGTAGGGCCATTGGGGGCAGGGGTAAGGTTTTTACGAAAAGTTATCAAAATCGAAGACAAAAAGTTTGACTCCGGCACCGCACCTTAGGATCCCCAGATTCCAGGTCTTCAGTACTTTATAGGATCTAACATTTGCAGATCTAAAAATTTTATATTGAAAGTTTTGATTCTGAATTTTTACTCCAAAAACACAATGTGAACAAACTCCCAGTTTTCTGAATATATTATTTTTGCTCTGTTTAAAATTCTTTAGTCTGGAAAATTAAATTGTTTCATTTATCAAATGACAGTACTTTTTAAACACACAAAAAAATGTCAAAATTATTGTGCGCTAAAAGAGAATATATGGGAACGTATGAGAAACTCACAAGAGCTGCAAAAACAGACGAAACAATATTGAAATTGCTTAAACGTAAAAAGTAGGAACCAATTAAGCAAACAAAACGTTCAGACCGGAAACAACAGAATTTTAAACAAAGTTTTAAATGATAAATGAATAACACTGGTAAAAGAATTTCGCGATTTTTCCGCATAGAAGATTTTAAATTAAAAATGCAATTTTAATTATTATCAAGTTCATTAAAAAAGAGTTTTGAGCTGATTTGTTTCTGTGTGAAAATTTTTCGTCAGAAAATCGAAAACTTTCTGTTTTTAAAATATTACGATCCATCTAGTATTTATTGTACTATATAACTGTTAGGGCTGGTTTATACTTATGACAAAATGGCCTTTGGACTTTGTCCAAAGGACAAATACAGTGTAAAAACGTCCTTTGGACTTTGTCCAAAGGACAAAGTCCAAAGGCAAAGTCCAAAAGACAAATACAGTGTAAAAATGTTCTTTGGACTTTGTCCAAAGGACAAAGTCCAAAGGACAAAATCTAAAGGACAACGTGTTCATATTTCTTGTCCTTTGGACTTTTCCCTTTGAATTTTGTCCTTTGGACTTTGTCCAAAATACAATTTCTAAGTAGCGTTCATACTTCGTCCAAAGGAAAAAGTCCAAGGGATGTTTTGGCTTCTCCAAAGAACGTTTTGGCTTTTCTAAAATTGTCCTTTGAATTTTTTCCAAAGGACGTTTTGTCATATATATGAATCAGCCTTTAATTAGCTATATAGGTCTATTCATACTTATGACAAAACGTCCTTTGGACAAAGTCCAAAGGACAAACCAAAACGTCCTTTGGACGAAGTATGAACGCTACTCAGAATTTGTCCTTTGGACAAAGTCCAAAGGACAAAATCCAAAGGGAAAGGTCCTTTGGACTTTGTCCTTTGGACAAAATCCAAAGGGAAAAGTCGAAAGGACAAAAGAAGTATGAATACGTTGTCCTTTGGACTTTTCCCTTTGGACTTTGTCCAAAGGACGTTTTGTCATAAGTATGAATAGACCTTATCTTGATTTTTTGTATCAATAAACCAAAATTCTTTTTCTCTGATAAATAAATCAAAAGTCCTCCCCTTTAAAGTTTTATTCAGATAAATGTAGGTTCTAAACCCATACCAGTCTCTTCTTATTCATCAACTTGGTATTGTTAGGTTAAAAAAAATTTTTTTTTGTTTACTTATCGAAATATTAAAGTAAATACTTCAAGAAAAAATACTTGTCACACATCAAATGTTTTGCAAACCAACCGATTTTGACAGACCTTAACAAGGTAACAGGCCAGAAGTGCCATGGGACGTTAGAGCTAGGTACTAAAGAGCCGGAAAAAAGAGTACCTAAGGGCCAAGCAACCAGAACGAAAAGCACGAAAGAGCCAAATGGGAGATAATCATGTAAAACACAAAAGAGCCAAGAGGTCAGAAAGTTGGACTTAAGGGCCTGACTTTTTAGGACCAAAGAGCCAGAAAAAAGGGAGTTTAGAACCTTTGACAGCGCTTTGTTTTTTAATTACGTTATGAATCGTAATCTTCAAAATTAAGAAATTAGAGGGAACTTTAGAGACATATTTTATTTTTTTTAATTACTTTAACAAGTTTGCTATTACAACATAATTACAACAAATTTTAGAATTAAATTTTATTTTTATTAAGTTTTTTTAATCATTCCAATGTTTATGCGTGTTTTTTTACCATTAATTTGTTTTCTTAATAATTCATAGATCTATAGATTTCTTGATTGTAATTTTTATTAGCCAAATAAAATAAAGGTCAATTTTTTGTAAGTTTAATTTTTTTTTTCAAAACTTATTTAAAACGCTAAAAATACAAACAGAATAATTTTAAATGTACTTTAAGCTTTAATAAGCTAAAATTTGCTCATTTAAAAGGCAGAGCTCCGGAACTCCCTCCGCTTTACATGGTCGGAGCTCCGGAGCATGATATTGGAGGTTAGAAACATTCACTGTTTTAATTGTGTTGAATATTAAAAATTTGTAATTTTTTCTGAACTCAATTATGGAGAAAATTACCTTTACTACTTGGCATAGCTTAACAAACACGCCTAACGAGTTTTTCTGCTGAACGCATATTTTTTAAACAATATTTTGCTTATAATTTGGTTTGTAAACTACAGTAAATAGACGAATTAAGAAATTTAAATAACTCTAAGATGGGCTAAAATTGGCTAAAATTTAAATATTTAAGCGTAAAAAGTACCAAAAAGGCAAACGTAGTCTTCTATCGGTCGTCGAGAAGCACTTTTAGTATTACACATAAGCAGAAAGAAAGATTGCTTAATTAGAATAAAATTTGTGATTTAAAAACACGGAAAGTAACATTTTGTCGCCAATGTGTGTTAACAAATTAAAGTTTAAAAATAATTACAAAACTATATCAAAGCTTAAAACATTCGAATTTATATATAAAAGTTATTTTATTTACGGTTTCTTTACGTTTGGCTTTTTAGTCCCTTTTACAATGTTGATTTACGCATGTAAACGTATTTTCTACAACAGTTTTCTACAACAGTTCTGTCCCTTTTGGCTCTTTGGTCATTATATGTCTCCCTTTCGGGCTTTTTGGTACCCAGCTCTAAGGCCCGCCATTTCCTTCTCCTAATCTCCTTGCTTTTATCCATTGGATCTAAGGTGACTTTTTTGCGGCTCTTTGGTCCCAAATAGTGCGGCTCTTAGGTCCCAAAATTGTGGCTTTTTAGTACCCGTGGTTCTTCCGCCTCCAAATCCTTAACAAGCGTATTGTTTAAACCGTTATATGCAAATTATTTTCCTGCCTGTAAAAATGTAGTTTAAATTATTGAAAAAACAACTATTAAAAGTCAAGTTAAAACGGATCGCATCTATAAATTTAGTTTTTTCCCTTTATCACACTTTTCTATAAATGAGTTTGTATAGCAACCCATTTTCATTATTGTTGTTTGTTTACATTGTAGATTCAATAAAAATATAGACAAAATATAGCAATCACAATTCAAATTCAGGTAGTTTTAAATGTTTAAACATTTAAAATTCAAACTTTATTGGAATTTTTTTCGCTTAAGCATTTTAATTTTCATTTCAATTTGTTTATACTATTTTATCAGTTTTACAATTTACGATTCTACTTTAAATTTAGTTTGGCTTTAGGTTAGGTTAGGTTTTAACAAACCATCTGCAAAAAGCTTTTAGTTCAGGATTATTTTTAAGAATTATAATAACGAATCATGTTTATTTATCCAAGTTCTTTGATTTTTGTCAAAAAATTTGTTTAATTTAGTTTCAAATTATGTGATATAATAAACATTTTGCTTAAGAAAACAAAAAAAAATATCGGTAATATTTATAAAGAATTGTGTAAAATTAAGTATTAGTCGAACAGAATTTAATTTGCTCATTTAATGTAATGCGATTACCAGCTGTTTTGCTTTCATAAAATTCTAAAAACGAACAATATTGGAATATTTTATTAATAAGTATTGTGTCAAAATGTTCTGCGTTTCGTGCACATCAACTTGTTTATTATATTTTTATCATTTTATTTTTTTTGGGCCTAAAAAACAATTCGATAATCTTAGATTTACGTCGGTAGAAAATCGTTGAAGTCGTAGGATGAAATTGTAAAGCCATCCAGAAATTTTGAAAACCTAAAGTCTTGATAATATGAGCTTGTAACCCAAAAATGGTTTGGGCTTTAATTTAGTTTTGAAATTTACAACTTAGATATAAAGTGCGGCTGTAGATTATAGGCTTAGCTTATACTTAAAGGTGTAGTGCAGAATCAAATGTTTTGTCTTAGATTTTAATAATTTTTAGTGAAAACCTTACCTCTGCTTCGAATAGCTCACAAAAATTTTTCCATCAAAATATCTCCAGTGGTTCAGGAGATATGACCCCCCAAAAATTGCTTTTTTCGACAATTCTGTACGTGAATGATTGCTTATTGAGTGTAAAAATTTAAGTTACAAAATATACACTCAAGGAAAGCGTCTACTTTTTACTTTAGTTTTCTACCTTGATTATTAAGATTAAAACAGTATTTCTCCAGATATTGCGTTTCCCGTGCGAAAAACCCACGATTTTTTAGGTAAAAATATGAAGTGTAGGCAAAACTCTTGGGCAAACTTCATTAAATCACTACCATCGTTTCGTGTTTTTAACGAAAAAATCGAGGGTTTTTTTGTACGGGAAATGCAATATCTCAACTAATACTGCACCAATCTTAACAATAAAGGTATCAAATTAAAGCGGAAAGTAGCCGCTTTCAGTTTTATACCCATTGGCAACTTTTTTAAATAAAGAATTATCGAAAAAACAATTTTTGGGGATCATATGTCCTAAACCACTGGAAATACTTGGATGAAAAAATTTTTGTATGCTATTGAGGGCAGGGGTAAGGTTTTTAGAAAAAGTCATCAAAATCGAAGACAAAAAGTTTGACTCCGCACCGCACCTTAAAGCTCCAAGTTTCGAACTTCAATCACTCGAGTTTCTTGTTTTTCACCTCAAGTTAAAGATTTCAAGTTTTTTAAAGCTCCAAGTTATCTTTTTGTAAAAATGACCATCAACCCAACAAAAATGCGGTTGAATTTTGTTTCGGTCATTAGTATAATCGTGCGTTAAAATAAAAGTGTTGACATTGTGTCACCTCGTTGCATTTATTTTATAAAACAGTATATACGGCAAATTGAGTCAAAATAAAATACGCTATAAAACCTGGTATATGGACAGGTAGCGGAAAAGCGATCTTGCACGTGCTTCCTTGTTTTAGTATAGTACAGCCAAAAGAGTCACAGTCGTTATACAATACTCATAATTGTGATTTATTCTATAGTTATTAGAGTTGTGTTCGAAATGTAAAATAAGACACAGTCGCAAATAATTTATACCACTGTGGCTCATTCTGCGGTAGTAAAGACGATTTTAGAACGCAGGTGGAAGGCAGAAAAGAAAAGCAAAAGATTAGGTAAACGGTACAAAGTATAAGACCACCCGTCCATGAGTAACATTGGGAAATGACCATGAGTAACAACCAAAACCAAAAAAATACGGACGTCTAAGGCTTATTTTATTTTAATTAACTAGTAATTTTTTTTAATTTCTCAGACAACATAAATGATAATGAGTCAAATGACCTTCTCTGTTCCTCTGTATTTTATACTGATTGTGACACGGACTGCCGTTGTAGCGATTATTTGTATCGTTAATTTTCAATGCTAAAGTGACAACTGTCGTTGTTTGATGTTTCAGAAATAAGCCCAAGGAAAAAGCAGTGAACGCAATTTATTTTTGACAGATTTGGTCGATAAAGTGAAAGTTCAATTAATGTGTTTGTGTTTTTATTTGGTCACTATTTGTAAAAAAAGTCGCAGCAGGCAGTTCTTGTAAAATTATTGATGTTCCTACCCCCCCATGCAGTTTCTTTCTCGCAATTATGTCATCATGGCAAACAAAGGAAGTTACGGAGCTCCTTTAAAACGCACAAAATGTTTAAGCTTTAAAGCTCCGATACTAAATGAATAAAAATCTTTAAAGTTTTTAGTTATGGTGTTTCCATTTTAAGAACTAATTTTAAAATTTTTCATAGAATTTTAATTTATTTTTTATCATTTTGTAAATATTACTGCAGAATTTGCTTTAACACTTAGTTTTTTAAAACAAAAGCAGATTGCTTTTTGCACATATGTAGCGGGCCAAACAGGGGTCAAGCCGGTAAGTTGATGATCCTGCGGCCGG
>JASAMX010030749.1:0-25297 GCA_030248175.1 Microlaimidae sp. YZB2_3 | reverse complement strand
TATGTCGCGTGCTCTTCGTTTCGTTGCTGTTGTTGTTGGAATAAATTTGAGCGGGCGTTTATTTATTATGAATAAGTTTAAGACGATAATCCACCGCGTTTTTGTTTATGCTGATAAGGACTGGGTTCCTAATTTTTTAAATAAAGTTTTTACTTGTTTTCAATAACAAACTTTGTTGTTTCCTATTTGTATAGACTATTTCGACATAAGGCATTTTACACAGTAAAACTTCAATACACATTAGGCCGAAAGTTGAATTTAAAATAATATTTAAATGAAAACTTCTATTAATTTTTCATTGTAAAATAACGTGTAAACACTAAAAGAAAAATATAAATTTGATTGGATTTGTAATAATCTAATTATTAATGTTTAATTTCGTAAAAATGCGAACATAAAAAATAAAATAACGATCATAACCAAGCACCGAATATATAAGTAGGATTTTACTCAAGAGTCAGCAGATGGTCCTATGGCCTAGTGGCTTGAGGCGTCGGCCTTAGACTGCAAGATTGGGAGTTCGAATCTCAATGAAGTCTCTGTTTCATTTTTTCTACCGGTACGTATAATTAGTATTTAGTTTTTTTGTGGAAGATAGAATATATCTGCATAATACTTACTTGGTGCTTTTTTAGAAAAATTATTTTCCAGAAGGTTATTTTTCTCTTTTTTTACCTTGGCACTGTTTTCGTGCCTGGCTCGGTTTCTGAGTTGCTATGTCACATAATTTGCATAATTTTTCGTATTTCCTACTTATTTTTGGTAGTATCATCGAAATATAGCTGCATAATAGGCCTACTTTCAATCGGTTGTTTTTTCTAGAAAAATAATTTGAGATGCGGTAAGTCCATTATTTACGTTCTGCTCTTCTGTTAAGAGTTCCAGTGCAAGGTGCCTATAAAATCAACAACAATAATGAAAAACAATATTTCTTGGAGGATTTTTAATTAAAAAATCAACCATATTATTATATCAAAAGAAACTAAACAATAGATTCCAAGAAGTTTTTTACATTACAGCACTTTGGTTTTAATTTTTTTGTGCCTATAGCAAAATATCTACATCAAAAATCTAGTATCTACATCAATCACTAGCAGATCTATTTTCTTTCTTATTTTATTAATACCAATCAATAATCAATTAATTGATTTTTTTAAATAACTAAAAAGACCTGATTTTTTTAGTAAATTCAATTTTAGTAAGTTCAAATAAAATTTTGATAAGTTTAAATTCCATTTACAAAAACTGAAAAAGAGACTTCATTGGGTTTCGAACCTGCTATCTTGCAGTCAAACCACTAGACCACCGGACCACCTACTTTTTGTCGAATAAAATCCTACTTATATATTCGGTGCTCGGTTATGATCGTAATTTTATTTTTTATGTTCGCATTTTTACGAAATTAAACATTAATAACTACATTATTACAAATCCAATTAAATTTATATTTTGCCTTTAGTGTTTAAACGTTATTTTACATTGCAAAATTAATAAAAGTTTTCATTTAAATATTATTTTAATTTCAACTTTCCACCTAATGTGTATTGGAATATTACTGTGTAAAATGCGAAATAGTCTATTAAAATGTATGGTTTTTTTTTAATAGGTTTTTTTATTCTTTTGTGAAAGTACTTTGCTCTATTTGTTTGGTTACGTAATTTGTAATATTTTAAATAGTTTTTTCTTTGTTTTTGTTTGTTTTTTGTTTTTGTTGTTATGTTTTTTTGTATGGGTGCTAGATTTTATTTGCCTATAGTGATATTTACTTCTTAGTTTAATTATATGCGATGTTTTACCGTTTCAGTGCCGTTTTGTAACTCGGTTTAAAGCAGCAGTATAGCATCCAAACCATTTCTTATTATAATAAGATATAAACCATTTTGTTAACGGAAACTGTTTTATATCGCATAAAACTTCTCTCATTTAATACCTGATAGATCCTTTATGAATACAATAATTTAAATCAGGTTAATTTTTGCCGTTGTTTATATTAAAGAGCAGGATTTATATTTTTTCAGGTTGCGGTACACTTAATAAAACCCCATGTTATGAAATAAAATTGTGAGGGGGTATTTTGTCACAGCCATTTTTTCTTTTTCAATTATGTTTGCTTCAAAAATTTATTTCAGTTAATTTTAATGGTACAGTGCTTTTGTGGGCAGGATAACCACTAATATAAACAACATATAACAATAATAAACGAAGAAATCTAAAATTTTAATCGTTACAAGTTTTCCATAAATGCACATAAACAAAATTTTGTCGTTTTTCAAGCTTTGTTATATGTTTTCAATATCCAAAGATATCTTAAAGCTCAAAAATAATATTTTTTTGCTCAAAAAATTAATTATTAGTTTAGGGAAACTTTACATGGTCTACAGCTTCTCAAATTCACCTATTTTACCAAATTATTTTTAATTATTTTTATAATATTTTTTAAAAAAAATCAATTCAAATTATGATTTTTAGCTGTATGTGTTGTGTCTCATTTTATGGTAATAGTGTGTATATTTATAATGAAAGTATGGTAAAGAAAGAGAGCTTATTAATTTAAATCAGGTTAATTTTTGCCGTTGTTTATATGAAAGAGCAGGATTTATATTTTTTTTCAGGTTGCGGTATACCTAATAGAACCCCATGTTATGAAATAAAATTGTGAGGGGGTATTTTGTCGCAGCCATTTTTTCTTTTTGGATTATGTGTTGCTTTCTTCGAAATTTTATTTCAGTTAATTTTAATGGTACAGTGTTTTTGTGGGCAGGATAACCGCTAATATAAAAACAACATATAACAATAATAAACGAAGAAATCTAAAATTTTAATAGTTACAAGTTTTCCATAAATGCACGTGAACAAAATTTAGTCGTTTTTCAAGCTTTGTTATATGTTTTCAATATCCAAAGATATCTTAAAGCTCAAAAATAATATTTTTTTGCTCAAAAAATTAATTATTAGTTTAGGGAAACTTTACATGGTCTACAGCTTCTCAAATTCACCTATTTTACCAAATTATTTTTAATTATTTTTATAATATTTTTAAAAAAAATTCAATTCAAATTATGATTTTTAGCTGTATGTGTTGTGTCTCATTTTATGGTAATAGTGTGTATATTTATAATGAAAGTATGGTAAAGAAAGAGAGCTTATACTAGATTTTTTTGCCAATGAAATTAATTTATAGTACTTAGTTAGAAGTTAATGTTTGAAAGGACAAAAAACCGTAGATTTTTTGTGAAAGTCAGGAAACGGAAAAGAAACAGCGACAATGAAAGTTGGCGTCAAAATCATATCTTTCGAACTTTCTCTTTCTTGCGTTTTTTTAAATGGATTAAAAACATTAAGTTTTTTTCTTAAAATATTTTAAAAAGTATACTACATTATTGAAATCAAGCTCTACGAGGTCAAATCTCTGTGTTTTTTAAAGATATTCCAACCCGTATTGTATATAAAAAGTTTTCACAGTAATTTTTTAAAGAAAATCGGTATTTTTGCTTTTTTAAAAAATAATTGTAAAAATGGTATAACCCTTGAGAGAATCTGGTGGTCAAAATAAATGAAAATCAGGTTGAAATAAATTATTTTTGGGGATAAGTGGAGGTTTGTAACTATTAAAAATATTAACCTAAAAATAATGGTTTTAAAAAAAGAACGCATCGAGTCGAGTACACTGGTACGGGGTCTTTAGAGCCACAAGCAGGGAACTTGGAGCCATCGGAAATTTTCGGGAACTTGGAGCCAGAAGCAATGGGAACTTGGAGCCATTCAGAAAAATTGGTTTGGGCTTAAATTCAGGTTTTGCTTAGGCTTAGGTACACGTTTTAGCGATTTTTATTTTTGGTTCTACGTTCCCAACTTACGGCTCCAAGTTCCCAACTTACGGCTCCAAGGTCCCTATTTTTGGTTCCAAGTTCCAGCTCCAGGTTCCCTAGGCTCCATCGACTCTAAATCAGTAAACTGCTTGAAACATGTAACTGAAAAAAAAAAACGGTTTAGCCTATTATTTACGATAATATAAGCGGTTTAGCTTATTGTAGGCACTTTCAATAAAAGCATTTCATTCATTCATTTATTCATTCATAAGTTTTTAAAAAATGATTTATTTATGTCTGTGATTTTATTCCTGTGCGGACCTTAAGTCTGAACTGAACGAGGATTACACAAGAAATGCGAAATGAAATATCGAATTTTGTCCATGTCGAAATAATTTTGTAAAAACAAAGAAAAAACTGTAATTTGTTCGAAAAATTTAGAAATTTTTTTAAAATAGCAAAATTTCACAATTTTTACGTATTTTTGACGAAATAAAAAATTTTCTATAGTTTTGAAAATTTTAGAGAGTTTTTTTGCGAGAAAAAACTTTATTAAATCAGGGTTTATATAAACAAGCTTTAATATTAATTTTGGAAAAATAATATTATATAATAATAAATATTAATTTAAACAAAAAGTTAGTTGTAGGGTAGTGCATTTAATTTCGGCCCTTTTTCGTTTTTCCAATCTAACTTTTTACTATATGGCCCAATTTTCATGTTTGATAGCTCATTTTAAAGCTTTTACGATACTGCGTTGCGTCATAAAAAATTCACTGTACGAAAGTTGTTTTTTTACTTAATTAAATCAGTTTTTAAAAAAATGGAAAATTGCCGAAATTAAATGTATGCATTTAATTTCGGCACTTTACAAACAATCAATTGTTTCTCAATCAAAAAATCATGATTTTAAAAAATTTAAAAACCTATCATTATCTCCAGACAGTTTTCTTTAATTTAAGCTTTTACTTGTTGTTCAACGTGTAACTGGCAAAAAGTTACAGCTATAATGCCAAATGGTATCAAAATGAGCAAAATTTGGGAAAAAAGTGCATTTAATTTCGGCACTTTTTAAAAAGACCCCTTAATCGAGTTTAAGTGCAGTGCTATGACCCCTACACATTTCAACGTTGTCTTTTAACTATTTACAACTACAATTTAACACTCGACCACTTAATTCAACCCGTTTTTACCTACAGAATATGTGTGCCGAAATTACACTATTTTATTTTATAACGATTGCTCACCACAGACGCAACGTAGAACCACGGGGACTAAAAATTCGGAAAATCGACTAAATTTTACCAGGAAAGATTAATTTTTAAACCAATTTATTGCGTCATCATGATATGCCCATGTTCTAAAAACGAGTAACAATTTTATTTTTTATAAATCACACAATTTCACATAAAAATATCATAACATAACAAGTAAAAAGCTCACGACAGTCATCTAAATATAATTAGCTCTCATTTAAGCTATCAAACGTCGTATTCCGTCCAGGATTACCAAAGATATAGTCCAAAATCAAAAATGCCCAATTGGGAAAAGTGCCGAAATTAAATGCACTACCCTATGTATATTTCGTTACATAATTTTTTTAATGAGTAGTAAACTAGTAAGGGAGTAAATTTAAGTCTTAACAGTGATTTTTATGTAGAAAACAGTAAAAAAATTATTGCTGTGTAAGCAATTTTTTATTTTATTTAAGTGTTTTTTTTAAGATATAAAAATGCTCCAACTCTTAAAAGTTTAGCTGGATTCAAAGTTGCGTAAACATATTGAGCAAATGCAAAAAAATATCATAACATTTTTTTTTTGAATTGCATATAAAGATTGCATATAAACAAATAAAGAATCACGACGGTTAATTCCATGTACACAAAGGTCTCGAACAAGTTTTAAAATAAGTTGTATATGACGTTGGTTAACAAAAAAACACGATCATAATATAAACATAAAACAATTTTTTTAAAAAAAATAGCTGGTTGTACATAATTTGTTTCTTCCTCATTTTTTCCGGTCTTACACAAATTTTTTTCAATTCTTCTCGAGACTTCTGTGTACCAAATTTTTTGTATCAAATTAACCGTCGTGATTGAGCTCAATCATAAATTCCAATTACGTAGTTTCGGTTTAGACAAACATCTAGTGTTATACAAAAAAAGTAATGATTTTCGATGATTTTAAGTTAAAAAAACTAATTTTAAAAAAAGTTAATTTAAGTAAAGTAAGAGCAAAAGTAATTTGTGATTTTTAAATTAAGTAAAGTAAAAATAAAAAAGCGGTCAAAATTTTATTTAAGTAAAGTAAAAGTGACAGTAAGGCCTAGTTTTTTACGTAAAAGTAAAGCATAATAAAAGTAATTTTGAAACAGAGCAAGCACCGGTTTTTCAAGCTCCAGAGGTCCATTTTAAAGTTTTTTGCTAATTTTAAATATAAATTTTTATATTAATAAGTTTTTTGGTCTAAATAAATGGTGTTTAGTGTGTAAGCGGCTTCAAAAACTTTCTTCTGTCACTCATTTTACAACTATAGCCCATGGGGAATCACTGGTTGAAATTACTTAAATTTTACTAATAAAAATCTGATTAAGAGTAAAATTAAAAGTAATTTAAATTTTAAATGTCGAATAAAAGTAAAAGTACGTGAAATTTAAAAGTCGAGTAAAACTAAAAGTAGTCCTAAATCCGTTACTTTTATTAGTTTAAGTAAAAGCAAAAGTAACTTTTTACAACACTAAAACATACCATGCTCAAGTGAACTCGCCCTTTTCCAAAATTCCTATTACCAAATTATTAAAGCCTTTTTCAAAATTAATGATTTAGATTAAAGTTGTATTGCTTTTATGAATTTTTGTTCTTGTGGGAATTGCATTGAGCGTAAAACTTAAAATCCCAGGCCGAAATCAATTTTCATTCGCATATGAAACAAAATTTTATTATCAACGATCTAGTAACAATTTTTCCTGCTTGTAAAATTTAATTAATTTCAAGTTTTTTTTCTTGTTTTTTATGTTATATCTTATTTAGCCATACATATTTTAAACTCTTGTTATGTTAAAATGACATTGAAGGAAATTTTAGAAAATCCGTTGTTAAATAACTTTGGTGTCCACCAGATTTATGTAATTAGGATTCTTTTTTTTTGACTGCAAAATTATCACCAAGAGCCAAAAAAAATATCATCATTATACGTGTTTAACTCTGCGATTTTTCAGGCCAAAAAGCGCCCGAAATGTGGAAAGAGGAACGCGCCAGTTGTTGCTCAATATTAAACATCACAAATAAAATATTTTCTTCTTCTTCTTTTTCTTCTTTTTTTTCAAACCTCTATCAAAGTTCAGATCTCGGCAGCTCGTTTACAAATAAGACGCGAGAACCGATATAAACTTTGCGTCTCAACCGCGATAACAATCGGAAAGGGTTAATTTTTTCCCCAAAAGCATCTTAACCAATATAGGCCCGGTTTATCTGGAAGTGAAAAAGGACAACACGTTAACACCCTCGCGACAAAATTCCGATGTAATTGTAAAGGCTGGTTCATACTTATGACAAAACGTCCTTTGGACAAAGTCCAAAGGACAATTTTAGAAAAGCCGAAACGTTTTTTGGACTTTTTCCTTTGGACGAATTATGAACACTGCTTAGAATTTGTCCTTTGGACAAAGTCCACAGGACAAAATCGAAAGGGAAAAGCCCAAAGGACAAAAAGTATGAACACGTGGTCCTTTGGATTTTGTCTTTTTAGGACAAAGTCCAAAGGACGTTTTTACGCTGTTTTTGTCCTTTGGACAAAGTCTAAAGGACTTTTGTCTTTTGGACTTTGTCCAAAGGACGTTTTGTCATAAGTATGAACCAGCCTTAAACGCGCAGGGAACGCGTTGTCAGTTGTCACTTGAATCTTTCTTTATTTCACCTCATGATATGGTTTAATTCGTGACTTTTTACTGTTAAAACAATATTAACTTTTAACTTTTTTAATAGTTAGATTCGCTGTAGTACATAGACAGACACGAAGGCAGCTAAATTTCGTGCATTTTAGTATGTATTTAGATATTATTTAAATATATTTTAATGTATTTAGATTTTTAAAAATGGCAGATACAAATTGGCAGTACGCATTCGGCATATTTGTGCTCACTGCTGTTCTGATTTCGGCTGTGTCATCAAAAAAAGGTACGTGTAAAACCTAAAACGTAACAGTCTGTATAAAAATTCTTTAAATTTGTCACAAAACTAATAAAACTTTAATGTGTTGTATCTCACTAAATAAGCAGAGGACTTACACTAATAATATATACTATAACTTGAAATTGTAAATTAACTTGAGTTATCAAATCATGAATCTTTGAACAATTTGTTTTACATACGGTGTTGTTTAATTAGCATAAGTGTGGGTTGCCCGCAGCTACTTGGATGTTCAGTGTAATTACTAAATAGTGCTTTTAGTTTTTTCTTACGACAAGAAATTAAAAACAGTCAACAGTTGCGTCGCAAACGCACTTGCCAAACCCTAATTTTACTTACATTAAATAAGGGTAAGGTCAAAAAAGCAGATAACATGGTCCCAAAAATATATATATTCTTATTAGCAAGAGATATGAAATATCGTTTGATGTGTTTTGAGCACAAGTTTTTCCGAGTAATTTCCGAAAATTTTTGCAAATATTTTCTAAATTTTTTTGAAATTATGTTTTAAATGAGCGCGGTTTTCGCGATTTTAAGAAAAAAATCGTTCACAACTCCCGATCACTGTTAAAACGGTGCTATTTTAATGCAAAATGAACCTAAACAAATTATATACTAATCGTGCGTACTTTTTTATGGCTGTCTTTTTAATGTAAACCTATTTGGTAATGAGCCCCACAATTTTATTTGAGGTCAAGAAATGCACTTTTTATTAAAAAAAATTAAAACCGCAAAAATAGATATTGGATACCACGCGTCGTTTTTTGACATAATTATCATTCTTTTAAAGTAATGCGGGAGTGATTCTTGAGCTTATATCGTCCTTTTACGGCAAAATGAGCCACAATCTGTAGAAAATATATGTGACTGTGACTTATTTTAGTCTTTAAAGAGAAACCTATTTATTACAAAATGAGTCACAGTCACGTGTATTTAATAGTAACAATGGCTTATTTTGCCGTAGTAACGACGATATATATTATGATGAATAAAATGAAATATTTGATTTGAATTGAATTTTATTTTGTTAATTCCCATCGACCATGGACCAACATGGACCGAGTCCATGAGGGGGGAAAGTCTCTCAACAGGGACCATGCAAATTCCCACTTGTCAAAATCCCCACTAACTTTTAAACGAAATTAAAATCCCCTACAAGTTTATAAGCCTAAGCGAAGCCTGAAAAACAAACTAAACTTTATCAAACGGCTGCGTGGAAAAGTTTAGGTTGTTTTTTAGGTTTCGCTTAGGTTTAGGAAATTAGGAGGAAATTCGAGCGGCGCGATTTGTTAAACTGAGGCTTTCACCCCTCATGGACGCGGTCCATGTTGGTCCATGGTCCATGGGAATTACCGTTAGCCTTGATATTTTTTAATGTTTAATGTTTCACCAAAATCACGATTAAGTTCGCAGCGAATTTTTTTAAGTTTTTTTTACCGCAGGTTTTTTTACACAGAATCGCAGGTTTTTTTTTTACCGCAAATGCAATAATCTAAGCAAATCTTGCCCCGATCTTAACAATCACTTTTCCTTATGAGTGAGTGAACCTTTTGTAACTTAATTTTTTATATCCATTGAGCAATCTTTCAATTACAAAATCACCGAAAAAAACGCCATTTTTGGAGGGTCATTCATATTTCCCTGAACCGCTGAAGATATTTTCGGAGAGTCATTATTTACTTAACCATTGAAGATATTTTTGTAAAAATCTGTGAAAACTCAAAGTTCAAGCGTAAATAAAAGGCGACTATCTTTTATATTTCCTTGGTCGGCTTATGGTGTAATGGATGGTACGCCAGAGTCGATTTTAGAGCTTACGGGTTCAATTCCTATATCGGCCAAAATTTTGGCTGTCTAAATTTTTCAGCGCCTGATTATTTTCGCTTCTACTTTGGGTCATCACATGTTTGGTGCCGTTACACACCTCTGGATATGTATTCCAGTTTACCACCCCCTGCTTGATAGATATACGGGCTTGTTGGGCTGGTGGAGGTGTACAGAATAGAAGATGTTGAGAGCAGATCTTCTCTTGGTGAGAAGGTGTATGTAAATGATATTAAGTTTTCAGATTTTTACAAAAAAGGTAAATTTTTAAGCAAGAATGATCATAAACACTAACTATCTTTACCATTTGCTAAAAATGATATCTTCTTACATACATTTGCTAGCCGAAGTGTAAAATATTGGAACTCACTTCCCAAAGAAGTTGTAGAAGCTAAATCAAAATGTAAAATCCGTTGATTTTCAACAGTTTTTAATGTTTGATAGGCACCTGTAAGTAGCCTTTTTGGCTCTTTGTGTCGTTTCTCCTTTTATCATTAACACATTGTGTCTCATTCATGAAAATTCAAAGTACGAGCGTTGATAAAAGGCGATTATCTTTCCCATTTCTTTATCGGTCCTATTGTCTAATGGACAACAGGACGAGTCGACTTAGGAGGTTACGGGTTTAATTTCTTTATCGGCCAAACCAATTCTTGTATCGGCCAAATTTTTCAATAAATTTGACTGTCTGTATGTGTTTCAGCGCCTGGTTATTTTCGCTTCTACTTTTGGTCGTTACGTTTTGACGAGAATAAATTTCGTCGCTATTGGTGGCAGGTGTGAGGTTTTTACAAAAAAATATCGAAAGCGATGGCAAAAAGTTCGACTATATACATACCGAACCTTTAAGAAAATTTAATCGTTGTATTTTCAGAGTACAATTTCAGAGTGTACATCCGCGCTCTAAGGACTCATTTTTAATCGTTGTATTTTGCAGAGTGCAAGGATGAAGGGCAGCGGTGCGCTTACTTAAGAGCCTACAATTGGTGCGAAGGAGACGAAAGTCAGCGGGCTAGAATGGAAGCCGAATGCGCTTACACTTGCGGCTTTTGCGAAGAGGACGGTATGTCACTTTAAATTTAACAGGCTCTCCTTTGACAGGACTGTGGCGCAGTGCCAGAACGTACGTCTTGCATATACTGAAGGTCCTCGGATCGAGTCTTTATCGAGACAAGCTAAATCGTGATAATGTTAATTTTAATATTGTTATTGTGGCTTGTGATTGTGCACTCGTGCCGAGTAAAATTATGGTTGCGTATTTTGCTTAACCCGTCCCCGTGATGGCCTTTTTCCCCATTACCACCGTAAAACCTTCGTACGACAAAGGTGAAACCTTTGTCTCACAGTGGTGATATTTTCGTACGATCACAAATGTCGTACGTTAACCTTACCGCGGTAAACTCTTCGCATGACCTGGGTTGAACTTCCGTCATAAATAATTTTTTGCGCTATAGTACCCAGTGTGCGAGCGAATTGAAATGGTTACAGCTGTACGGTAGCGATATGCAAATATTTAACATGAAATGTCCGAGGCCGACGCATAAGAGTTCGGCACAAAACAGAACCACAAAATAGTCCCGGGTTTTGCAAAAAAGTATGCACGAAATAGTCCGCCACAAAACAATACCGTCAAAAAACAGTACGGCACATAGGGTAGTGCATTTAATTTCGGCACTTTTCCCAATTGGCCATTTTTGATTTTGGACTATATCTTTGGTAATCCAGGACAGAGTACGACGTTTGATAGCTCAAATGAGAGATAATTATATGTAGATGACTGTCGTGAGCTTTTTATTTGTTATGTTATGATATTTTCATGTGAAATTATGTGATTTATAAAAAATAAATTTGTTACTTGTTTTTAGAACATGGGCATTTCATGATTACGCAATAAATTGGTTTAAAAATAAAACTGTCCTGGTAAAATTTAGTCTATTTTCCGAATTTTCAGTCCCCGTGGTTCTACGTTGCGTCTGTGGTGAGCAATCGTTATAAAATAAAATAGTGTAATTTCGGCACTCATATGCTGTAGGTAAAAACGGGTTGAATTATGTGGTCGGGTGTTATATTGTAGTTTTAAATAGTTAAAAGACAACGTTGAAATGTTTAGGGGTCATAGCACTGCACTTAAACTCGATTAAAAGGGTCCTTTTAAAAAGTGCCGAAATTAAATGCACTTTTTTCCCAAATTTTGCTCATTTTGATACCATTTGGCATTTTAGCTGTAACTTTTTGCCAGTTACACGTTGAACAACAAGTAGAAGCTTAAATTAAAGAAAACTGTCTGAAGATAATGATAGGCTTTTAAATTTTTGAAAATGATGATTTTTTTACTGAGAAACAATTGATTGTTTGTAAACTGCCGAAATTAAATGCACATATTTCATTTCGGCAATTTTCCATTTCTTTAAAAACTGAATTAATTAAGTAAAAAAAATACTTTCGTACAGTGAAACTTTTGTGACGCAACGCAGTATCGTGAAAGCTTCAAATTGAGCTATCGAACATGAAAATCGGGCTATACAGTAAAAAGTTACATCGGAAAAACAAAAAAGTGCCGAAATTAAATGCACTACCCTAAGTCCTGTGTAAATTGCGTTTGCTACACCACGCGACTCTGACACAAAACAGTACTGGCACGAAAAAGTACTAGCACAAAAGAGTAAGATATTCACGTTGTGCGTTTGACTCAAAACAGTACTGGCACAAAAGAGTACTGAAGAAATAACTTAATGTTAAAACGATTGCTGCTAACAGCTGCTTAACTTAATTACGATAAAAATCAATGAGCAGAATTTTATACAGCAAATTCTTTTATTTTATATAGACCATTTAATAAAGTTCATAAAATTTTCTTTGTTTAAAATTACATAGTGAGTGTTAGCGGCACTGTGGGCACCTTGAGCTGGTAAATTTAAGTAATTATAGTAGTTACCGCGCCTACCGCAGGTACGTTTTTTTAAAAATTTACTGGTAGCTAAGCCGTAGGTTTTTCCTGCTTTGTAAAAACTATAGGCAAATAAAATCTAGCTGACCGCGATATTCGCAGTATTGATTCGACAATTTACAACAAAAAGATTCAAAAATTTTCACTAAAGCGGGTTAATAACAAAGATTAAAAACTGTATTTTAATCGTTTATCAAATTACTTAATTTAAAACCTAAATGCAATTTTGTTAAGGGCTAAAATTGATTAATTTATGTATATTTTGTGAAAAGGTGGAATTAAAACAAAATTCTACGTTCTTATTTGTTTAAAAAAAACGTCATTACCGCACAATTTTAATTGGTCGCCTCATGTCTGCATTCTAATTTTCAGCGTCAACCAGATATATTTCAACCATAAGTTATTTTTAAAAAAAGAAATTAAAAAAATGGTAGACAACGAATTATGCTTCATTACTAACGTTCCTTCCTACCATGGGCAATTGGCCCATGTTGCTTCAAGGTTTCTTATGCTTAAATGAACGATTTCAAACATATTTAACTTGAAAAATGTTTTAAGTTATCTTCTCTTTTAGGAATATGTTTATGAAGTCTTTATAAGTTTAGAAAAAAATTAATTTACAAAACAGTATTGACAAAATATTCTATACCTTACTTTTTTTCTTTTTTTTATTTAAACGGAAGCATAGCATACACAATTAGGCAGACAAACATAGCTCATTTGCTAAACACGATATAAAATGGTTTGAGCGTTTTGTACGGAATATTTTAAAGCAACATTTGTTTTTTAAATTGGGACTAACATAAATTTCACCTAAAACAAAAGTTGAAAGCAGATTTGCATAGATCTGTTATGCTATGCATGACTTTTTAATTTTCAACTCATAATTTTTCATTAGTCGATTTCTAAAAATAAACAATTTATCGAACAAATTCAAGTCAAACAGTTCTAATATTACATAAAACACACAATAAAAAACAAAAAAAGCAAGCATATGTCTAATACATATAAAATTCTTTTAACGTTATTTCTAATGTTGCACAAAAAAATTTTAAATTTGCAATTTTAACTATAAAAACGGTTTCAAAGTAGGTTTGGTCAATAAAACTCAGTACAAAGTTATTAAAGCTACTAAACAGGATATAAATGGTTTGAGCGTTTTTTACGAAATATTTATATTTGCTTTATATATTCGCTTTGTGATAACCCCCAACTCATATATCCAAACTCCAACTCCACACCTACTGTTAAAGCAAAGGTACATATCAGTACCAGGTGTAGACTCCGGGTTTTTGATAGCGATAAGTGTACTCCTCTGCGCAATGTTAAAGATCACCAATTCTTACCAAAATTTTAAATTACAGTAACAATATTGCTTTCAGAAGAAAACAAACAAAATTTTTCGTATTCCAAAAATCCTAAGTTTGACTATAGCCAGAAATATTTTTTTAAAATTTGTGATACCAATAAAAAAAAGAAAAGCAAAAAACTTTTAAAATATCAGAAATTTAAAATGTTCGCACTTGGAAGACTAAACTTCGACACTGCCCCACCTAGTAACCGTAAGACCCCAAAAAGCAAAAAACAGTTTTATTAAGCAAAAAATAAATATTTAATTAAAATCAGTTTTAAAGGTGAAGTTACTAATTCATGGTGTATTTTTTTGGTCACAATGAAAAAAAAACATTGAAAAAAATTGTATTAGGTCACACTGATAAAAAAATTCTATTACAGCGAAAATTAATTTCTAACAGTTAAAGAGTTATTAACAAGAATACCGCTTGGTTATTTCCAATGTTGTTTTTTTATACATACCATTTTTCGAAAGAAAACATTTTTACTGAGCATGAGCAGATATTAATAAAACTTAATATAATTTATGCTAGGATACCAAAAAACTTAAATTTTAAATTTGGTTCAATTCTAAAAAGTATGAAATGAATGCCATTTTAAAAAAGATTTAATTTGTTTTTAAAATCGGTGTGTTAATTGCAGTGTTTTTTGATTGCTGTTATTCTGGTATTATCAGATAGCTATATTTATGTTTTGCTTTTTCAAAAAGCTAAATACATATAAAAAAGACATTTCACTTCTTTAAATTATACATTTTGTAATTATAAAAACATTCTAAAACACACCATAAACCAAACACCAAACATCATTTTCGGAATATAATGTTTTTAAAATGGCATTATTCCTTTAATACTTTTCGTAATTAAATTAAACATAAAATTTAAGTTTTTTAGTACCCTATACCAATTAATTATATTAAATTTTGTTAATATCCGTTCTGTAGAACTGTTTTCTTTTGAAAAATGGTGTATAAAAACAACGTTGGAAATAACAAAGCGGTATTCATTTTAATAACTCGTTAACCCTTGGGAATTAATTTTTGGTGCGATACAATTTTTGTCTCAGTTTGACCTGCCTGATACATCGATTAATATTAATTAAACAGCATAATAAATACACCATGATTTATTATACTGCACCTTTAAAACCTATAGCAGAATTTAAAACTAACTTTCTCAATTGTTTTGTATGCATCATAAAACAAGCATGTGTTATACAAACAAAGAAACATGTTTAACTTTACAATATATTGTATGCATCATAAAACAAGCATGTGTTATGCAAACAAAGAAGCATGTTTAACTTCACAATATATTGACTATATTTTTTAATTAGAGTAGAATACATTATTTATTTGGGCCTATAACAAATGGATATATTCCCTGTGGAGCTCCGGAACGCCAGCTTTCCGAGCCTTGCAGCACCTTTCTAAACACCGAGCCCCAGTGTATTTTTTTAAAATAATTTAGCATATAATTAAAGAGTAATATTTTAATTTTTCTTTTTTTTTGTGGAAAAACAAAAAAATAATTGTAAAAAATGGCTAAAATAACATAAACCTTTTAAAATTAAATTAAAATTAAATAAACTGCAGAATGAAAAAATAAGCGCAAATTGCGACTCTTTTTGTTTTAATAATCGTTTCTTCGGAGCTTGATAATTTAATAGCGCAGGAACATAACAAACAAACTGCTTTGTCTTCGTTAAAAAAAAAACAAAAAAAATCTGGATTATTTTTTAAAATATGAATTATTATTTCAATCGATTAATTTTTTTAGCAAAAGTCAAAACGTGTTTTATTAGCATTTAAGAACATACGATTAAAATGAAAAAGCTATTTTTTTAATCAAGATTAACCCGGAATGCTCATGTTTTACTACATACATTATTAATTTTTATACACCGTTTGTGTGTTTACTTCTTTACCGTTTGTGTGTGTGTTTGTTTAATTCTTTACGTTTGTTTACACATTACTTAACCACGAAAAAAATATAAATGGAACAAAAATACTTACCAACACCACCACGGACAAAAAATTATACTTTAATATGATATACTGATTTATTAAATATGCAAATTCCCATTTGAATCACCAAAATCTGCCATGGTTGAATTATATCTGGCTGACGCTGAAAATTAGAATGCAGACATGAGGACACCAATTAAAATTGTGCGGTAATGACGTTTTTTTTTAAACAAATAAGAAAGCAGATTTTTTTTAATTCCACTTTTTACAAAATATAATAGAATTAACCATCTTTAACCCTTTAAAAATTTGCATTTGGATTTTAAATTAAGTAAATTGATAAATAAATTATTAAAATACGGGTTTTGATCTTTATTATTAAACCGATTTCGTTAAAAATTTTGAATGGGTTTCTTGTTAAATAGTCGATTCAATACTGGAAATATCGCGGTCAGCTAGATTTTATTTGCGTATAGTTCCTGCACGCAATATCTCGGTACTCTTTTGTGTCGGTACTCTTTTGTGCCGTACTCTTTTGTTCCAGGACTGTTTCGTGCGTACTCTTTTGCAAAACCCGGGACTATTTTGTGGCACTGTTTCGTGCCGTACTCTTATGATAGGGAGCCGAAATGCCCTTCATAATACACTGTATTAGTGAAAAAAATTGCATATTGCTACCGTACAGCTTTAACCATTTCAATTCGCTCGCTCACTAGGCACTATTCGCGCACAAAAATTATGTATGACGGAAGTATGTACGACCTAGGTCACGCGTAGAGTTTACGGCGGTAAGGTTTACACACGACATTTGTCATACGAAAATAGCACCACCGGAGACAAAGGTTTTACTTTTGTCGAACGAAGGTTTTCCGGTTGTAACGGTGGAAAAGGCCATCACGGAAACAGGTTACAATGTGCAGTTGCAAAATAAAGAGAGCTGTGTCTTTTAAATAAAAAACTGCATTTTATATACACTCTCCAGCTATAGCTTGCAATGCTTGTTGTACTTTCGGTTTTGGGGTAGGGAGTGGGTAGTTCTCAATAATAAAACTACAGACCTGTGCTCTCCCCCCCCAGGGGTTTTATTGGGGGGGGCAATACCAAAACGGGGGGCACAGGAGGGCAACTTTTTTGAAACGGGGGAGGCAATAAAACGGGGGAGGCAAGCAGGGGAGAAAGAAAACAAAAAGAAAAAATGAAGAGAAAAGGAATAAAAGGGGACAAAAAAAGCGAAAATAAGGTAAAAATAGGTCTAAAATGGCTTAAAATACATTCAAATAGGCTAAAAACTGCAAAAAATTCGCGATGATGGCGTCATCATAGGTCAAAACTGACGTGATGAGTTGAGGGTACTTTTGTATCTTTTGGAGGTGGGGGGGCAATAAAACGGGGGAGGGGAGGGCAAATCCTCCAATAAAGCGGGGGGGGGGGGCATTTCCAGACCGTGCACAGGTCTGGAACTAATAGAGAGGGTTTCAGTTAAGATGCGATTTTTGTATTGTAACGTCCAGCATTTTCTTCTGGAGACACAGGCTTTGATGAATTTCTTTGGAGATTCGGTCTATATTGTGTAAATATCAATGCTTGAATCAATGATGTTCCTAACCTTTGATTGATAGGATGTTCCGGAACTTCGGCTATTTAAAGAGGAAAGATCTCCGGAGCTCCGTACTTAGAAATGAGCGATTTTGAGCTTATTCAAACTTGAAAATAATTATATTCTAAATTATTCTATTTTTATTTAAAGAGCTCTTTTTAGTGTTTGCAATAATTTTTAAAAATATTGAGGTCATAAAAATTTTTAACAAAATCACGTTATGACATTTCCCATTAATTATTCGCAAAATTAGTACCGAAATAGGGCGGAACTCCAGAGCTCCAGGGGTCGCTCTGGAGCTTCTAAACGCGAAGCTCCGCCGGCACATCTTTGTAGTTTGAATGACCGGGTGCGGGCGTCTTAAAAGACGGAAGCGGACTTCCGAACTATCGAAAATTTTTAAAAACTCGCACCTGCGAAAGTTGGCATTTACTTGAAGCCGAAAGTAAAAAGAATTTTTTTTTTGGGTTTGTTTAGGAATACTTTTTAGCTATTTCAAACGCTCTGCTTTAAATTTCTCACTTCCGACTCCGCGTTTTTCCTCCATTTCCGGTTAAATTATATCTCGCTGATCTCGTAAATTTGTATGAAGACATTAAAGAACCGATCGAAATTGTGCGGTTATAACGGTTTTAAAAAACAAATTGGAGCGCAGGAACATTGAATTCCCGCCTTTTCACAAAATATCAGACCTGTGCACGGTCTGGAAAGGCCCCGCTTTATTGGAGGATTTGCCCCCCACCCCACCGCCAAAAAATGAAAAAGTACCCTAAAATTATGACGCCATTTTTGACCTATGATGACGCCATCATCGTGAATTTTTTTGCAGTTTTCAACTTATTTCAATGTATTTTAAGCCATTTTAGACCTATTTTTACCTTGTTTTCGCTTTTTTGCTTTGTTCCTTCTTTTTTTCTCTTTTTTTTCTTTCTCCCCTGCTTGCCCCCCCCCCCGTTTCAAAAAAGTTGCCTCCCGTTTCGGAATTGCCCCCCAATAAAACCCCGGGGGGGAGCGCACACAGGTCTGAAATATACTAAAATTATTCCATTTTAGCCTTTCAAAAAATATACATTTTCGTTTTAAATTAGGTAATTTAATAAATAATTCTTAAATAAATATTTAATCTTTAAACCTAAATTATTTTTGTTGAAAAAATTAATATGTTTTATTGTTAAAATAGTCGAGGACTTAATACTGCAAATCATCGAGGTCAGCTAAGTGCGATTTGCTTAAAACTCCTTAGGCTTCAACGACCTTAAATCATTTTTAACGTTTCGAAATTACGTATTTTTTTCAGGTTTTGAGGAAAAAAGTAAAATATCCCTTGTAGTTTCCAAAAGTTAAGAAAAAAAAGTTATTCGCAAAAAAATTCTCCAAGAATCCAACATTATTATAATTATTCCTGATAGAAATCGCTAAATTATTTTTTGTGTAAAGAAACCTTTTCTTTTGTATAGTTATGTTGCTTGGTGTTCCGGGGGTGCTTCGGAGCTCCCGAAACTCCGAAAGGTGTTCCAGAGCTCTGGTAAACACCAATAATCGATACATTTTAGAATGCATCGACACGGAAGAATCGTGCGCTCGATGGCAAGCTAAAGGCTGGTGTCTCGGGCCCAGGTACAGAAGGCAGCAAATGAAAGAAGTCTGCGCCAAGACTTGTCGATTCTGCATACCTGCTGGCGAATATTAGGACATAAAACGCAAACTATATGACGAACATGATAATATTTTAAAGTTTTGTCGTGTTTTTGTGCAAATTCCTTTATGATAGCGATAGCCGGCGATTGTATACTCATATGAAATCGAAGTAAAATCATTGAAATTTTATTATACAAATAAATTTAAACTATTCTTTCTGAATTAGTATTTTAGAGAAACAGAATAATACTGATGTGCTTAAATTTTGCTGGACTTTTTTGTGGATTTGTCGTATATTTGGTGTGTAAGGGGTGAATAAAGATATTAATATGTATAAAGTATTAATTTTTACTACAATCATTTTTTGATAGAATTCTCGATATAAATTACGAAATAACATGATTTGGGGCAGAAAGAAGCTCATGGGGTAAATCCGAAATGTTTTTACTCGACGTAAAGTCACAATCATAGGTGGGCAAGGGATGGGGGGGGGAGGTTGGGGGTTATACCCCCCAAAATTTCGGATTTTGCTGACACCCCTCCCCCTACATTTGGGGTAGTCGGGGACACCCCCCCCCCCAAATTCGCCTCCCGGAGAAAAATTTTTAAGCGTTATAAAAGGGCTAAAAAAAATTTTCCGCGCTTCGCGCAAAGAGTTAATTGTTAATTCGCAATTTGTCTTAGTTTTTCGATTACAAATCGATTATCCCGTTCAGTAGTTAAGGTATACAGTTTAATAAAACTACTATAAACTCTATATTATCCTTTAATTAACGTTTTAAACACATGTTTTAAATGTGTAGGTATAAGAAACCTTAAATTTTGTAATAAGTATCATCTGGAATTAAAATTTCTAGTGTATTTTAGCTCCTTAAATTAAAAATTTTCTCCCCCGAAGCCCCGGGGGGCATTTTGCCCCCTGGACTCCCCTGGCAAGGGACTCTTTCCCTTGACCCCGCTGGGGGGCTCTCTCCCCCAGTCCCCCATATCTGAGGGGCTACGGACCCCCAGACCCCCCTTCAGGGTTAGAAGTGCCCCCCAGACCGCCCCCCCAAATGAAATCCTGGGCACGCCACTGCAAAGGGGTGTCTAACCCCAAACTTTTCCCTTTGCCGACCTAAGAGAGGGGTCTAGAATCCCCTCCTGGCTACGCCCATGTATGTATATAATCTTTAATTAAATATAAGATTATGGATTAAAAAGTTTGTGATACTTGACTTTATAATCACGACAAGAAAATTACTATTGTATTATTACGTAATTATTTAAACACATTATTATTATAAAAGAACTAAAAAATAAAATTTATAACTTGCAATAAGGTCTTATTTTAATTTTACACAGTTTTAAAGCATTTATAAGCTTGTTTTACCTTTTTTACGCGTTTTAAGCCCATTTTAAGGCAGCGCGGAAATATTGGGTACACCCCCCCTCAAAATTTGGGTCTTGTCGGACACCCCCCCCCTTAAAATGGCCCCCCCCCCCCCCCCGGGGCGCCCCCTAGGTCACAATCAAGAGAACACGGTCAAAAAGCTAGGGGGGGGTGTCCGGTGTAGCTTTTACGGAGCAGGGTCCTAGGGGGGCGGTTCGAACCCCGTCTAGCTTTCTAGGGGTGGGTCGACCCGGGGTGGAAGATTTTTAAACCTTGAGGGGGGTCAGGTGGGGTCCAATTTTCTAAAAATACTTTTAAACCATCAAAGCCCGGTTCACACTGAGGTGGCAATGCCACCGCCACCGGTGGGAATGCCACCGGTGGCATTGCCACCGCTAGGTTCACACTGGGGTGGCATTGCCACCGCTGGAGAAGCAATGCCGGGATTTCGTTCGTGTGTAGAGCTAAGAAAATTTGCACTTTTTTAGTTGATGATTCTAAATACATTGAAGATATTGATTAATATTGCTTGACCTTCAAAAAAAAATTTAAAAAACTTGCAAAAGATGGTGGATACTAAAGGTAAACCCAACGTTGTTGCAACAGTTGTTCGTTGGATTAAAAAATGCCCCCATTAAGTAACAATCAAATCACGAGAATCTGACGTCACTTTATCAAACAAATACTCGGCACTAATTTGACTCTCATTGGCTGATAATAAAACGTCAGATTCTCGTGATTTGAATGGTTACTTATTGGGGGGCATTTTTAATCCGACGAACAACTGTTGCAGCCACGTTGGGTTTACCTTTAGTGATGTTCCCCGGAGTTTTGAGCTCCGGAGCAGAGCTTCGTTTTTAGGAGCTCCGGAGCAACCCCCGGAGCTCCAGAGTTCCGCCTTTTTTTTTACTAATTTTATGAATAACTGAACTTCTATATTATTTTGTCAAAATTTTTTTGTAAACTAAAGTTTTCTCAAAACTTATTTAAAACAATAAATATATAGTCTTAAAAAATGCGAATAGAGTAATTTTAAATGTATTTCAAATTTAAATAAGTTTAAAATCGCTTATTTAAAAGGCGGAGCTCTGGAGCTCCCTCCGTTTTAAATAACTGGAGCTCCGGAGCATGATATTGCAGAGTAGAAACATCACTAGTGGATATGTCGTATTTTTCAGTGGCGCGAACAGGAGGGAGAATTCTACGCTTTAGTTCAAGAAATGAGACTGCAAGATCATGAATATTTTCATGACTATTTTCGGATGTCTCCTGCTCAATTTGATTAATTGTTTTTGCAGAAAAAAAATTTTAAAGTTTTCTTTTTAATTAAACATAAATCGATTTTTTAGATTGTTTAATGAACCGCCTCATCATACATCCTATTTTAACCCAAGGTCGTGCATAAAATTATGTTAGAAACTACTCAGCAGAAAAATTCGCAAATGTTTTATTACTGCATAAAAATTGCTAATTCGTATTCAAGCTCTCTTTCATACTATGTATTTACGTGTGTTTAAAATTCGTAAAGAACTACTTAAAATTTATTTTTTATAAAAAATCATTTGTTTTTAAAAAAAATAAGTTTTGCAATAAAACCACAGTATTTTTTTCATTTTTTTATGCAATGCACACGCGTTTTCACGCGTTTTTTGTTAAAACCATAATATTTTTATTGATTTTTTTTAACAATGCGCGCGTTCCTACGCGTTTTTTTATTGACTGTGCTGCCACCGGTGACGGAGTTGTGGATCGAACACAACAGCGGTGGCATTGCCACCGCGCGGTGGCATTGCCACCTCAGTGTGAACACGTCCTATGTTTAACGTTGGACACAACAGCGGTGGCAATTGCCACCGGTGGCATTACCACCTCAGTGTGAACCGGGCTTAAAGGTTTAATAATAGATTTTTTATAAGGCAATACTACATTTTATTTAACAAAAAGCGATATTCAGGTATAAAAAGGGTGTAAAAACATGAATGTGTTAAAAATTCACGTTTTTGGAAGAAAATTTAGTATAAAAAAGTACTTAAAATTTTCTCGAGGGCAGGGGGGTCAGATTTCAAAATCTAGAGGGGAGTCAGGGGTAAAAAATTCTAAAATTATTTGGGGGGTAGCCCTGAATTTTTTCTAGGGGGGGGGCCAAAATTTCGAGGCTAGGGGGTAGACCCCATCCTACCCCCCTTGTTTATCTATGACTCACAATTAGTAGAATTATAACGGTTGTTATGTGTTAAAAGATAAAAAATCAGTTATGAATATTTTTACAAATGTTTCGACTTAATTTGTCAGGGTAACGACAAAATTTTCAAACTATAAATTTCGGAATTTCGAGCCGGGAGAAATTAGCGCCGGAACCTAGAGCGAAAAATGGAGAAATTGAAACAAAAGTTTAAAGCAGCTAAAACTCGTAAAACTTAACTACGGCTTTCGTTTAATATTCTGAGCTCCCATTTCTTTTTAAAGCTCCAAATTTCTTAAATTTTCCGACGCTCGAATGTCTAATTACGGCCTCAAGAACTTCGTATTTAATTAACCACCAGGGTTGCTGTTGTTTTTGTGTTGGTTGTTTTGGTGGTTTGGGTTGGGGGTGTGGTGTTGTTTTCCCGTTCGCTTTGGGTTTTTTTGTTCTTTTGTCTTGGTTGTTTTTTTTGTTTCCTATTTTTTTTTTTTTCTGAATTGATATTTTTTATTCCACGACGTATTTTCCACTTTTAAATTTTTCTATAGTAATTTTTCGACGATTTTTATATTTTGTACAAGCTTTGGAGGAGTTCCGCAACGAAAACGGATTTTAAATGAATACGATAAAAATATAAATTTAATAAAAAAGAAAAAAAGGCTTTATGTGATAATATTTAAGAAAGTAAACGGAAAAACTTTATAGTTTTAGAAAATTAATTATAAGCAATTAAAACGTTTAATTTATTATAGTCAAAGATTTATGTTAGAAGACTTTTTTATAGACACCTTGCAATGAAACTTGTAATATATATATATAAGGTATAGCAAATACTAGTATTGATGTGATGCCTGTGCGAAAAATACTGTTATTGATGCAAATGTTTTAAGAGCGAAAGACAAAATCAGTAAATCACTAGGATTTTTGAATATGACATTACATTCGATTGTTTTTTGGTTTCCCCCCCGTTTTTTGCCCCCCCTTCCTTCTCTTCGTTTTGTTCTTTTTTTTTTTTTTTTTTTTTTTTTTTTTTTTTTTTTTTTCTCTTTCCTCTCCCCCTTTTTGCTGCCCTCCCCTTTCCCCCCCGTCTTCCCCGGGGGGGCGTGCCGGTCTGTTCATTGTGTATATCCTAGTGTTTAGTAGAAAATGTCTGTTTTAAACAATTTAACTGGGATTTACATGTAACAACATTAAATAATAGCACTACAAAAGTCAATAAAACGAAGTTATTTCTCGTCGAAATAAGCCGCCAAAACTGACAAAAATTAAACTAGCGAACGCTGTATATCGATTTTTTTATATTAAATTTAGGGGGAGATAAACATTTTCTTAATGAAATTTATGCTTTACCGTTTAGTTTATCTTATTTTAAATTAATATTAAAAATATACATATACTAGCTTTTTATACGTTTTTACTAAAAGTTGTTTTATTTTAGGACATAAATGTCACAGGGGGTTAGGAAATTAAAACACTGTTATACACTAATCATAAACCCCAGCTTTTTATTATTGTATGGAATTCAAATTATTTATTATCAACAAACTTTTTTGTAAAGATATTAAGAAAATTAACGAACACATTTCATTCGATAACGTACAGGTACAGGGTAATTGAATTAAAATGTTAATGGACCTATCAAGCATAACAAAATTTAAGGCTGAGTGTCCGTGTCCCGCCACGAAATTAAAATTCTTCGCAAATAAAATTTTTTCTCAATTTTTTGTTGTAAATTGCATTATAAAAGTAGTAACACATCTGGTTTTATAATTTTTAGCAGCTTTAAATATAATTCAAAACGTTCAAATTTTTTGTTTGGCACAAAAATATTACAGGTTACACATAAAATTAGATAGCTTAAAATTCTTTGAAAATTACGGAGTTTTAAAATTGGTTTATTACCTTTTTTAAGTCGCCATTTTTTATGAAAAAAGAGTAACAGTTATCATAATATTTATGTTTAGAGACCTAATCCACAATTTTGTTACGCTAGGTAAGTTTATAAACTTTAAATTTTAACCCAAATAACTAGATAAATTTTATACAAATAATTCACACTTGTATAACACAATAAAATTATCTATAAAAAATAAGGTTTATATTTAAATTAAAACAATAGGAATTACCAAATAGCCTTTAATACTCACAGACAAAACATGTGGAAAATAAATGATATTTATATAAAAATTTTTTTTAATGTGCTTAGTAGCGTAGTTACAAAAACACATAAGTATTCAAGCTTAACTTACATTTGTTCAATTACTTTTTATTTGACACGATCTCCATACAGCACAACCGGTTTAAACGTAATAAAATTACACGATTACAAAATTAGAAGCATAGTGTAGTATTTGGAGGTAGCGCGTTGAAAACCCCGTGATGTGATTTTAAATTTAGGTATAAATCAAAACAAACTTTG
>JASAMX010030748.1:0-13744 GCA_030248175.1 Microlaimidae sp. YZB2_3 | reverse complement strand
ATTGAAACTTTTATGACGCAACGCAATATTGTGTGTGAAAGCTTCAAAATGAGCTATCAAACATGAAAATCGGGGCATACAGTGAAAAGTTACATCGGAAAAACAAAAAAGTGCCGAAATTACATGCACTACCCTATAGCGGATTTAGTATATAACAACTCTTTTGCAACAACTCTCGTTGTGATGTTTCAAAAGTATAAAGCCTTATAAATACCAGTTCCAATGTAAAACTGTCAGGTAATGGTGTAACGCAACACGTCAGTCGCAAAGAGGTACTGAGGCTGGAAATAACAGGTTCAAGTTCTGTATCGCCAATTTTTCGGCCGAAAAAACTAAGATAGCTGATTGTTTCTAAGTATTTCTTCTAAAAACTCGATTTGTTCAACCTTATACTTCTGGACGTCAAATTACATAATCTTTAAAAATGACGATAATTTTGTACATTTTTTATTGCCAGGAAAAACGCTTCGGATAGCTTTATTTGATTCCAACTCTTTTATAACTGTGAATAAGTAGCGTGATACTGTAAATTAGACTATAATCCTTCTGCAATTATCATTTTCTCCACAAACAATTATTTTTGCAATTATTCAAATTTGACTGTCATTTGATTGTTTTTTACTTCCCTCTGAAGTACCAGTATTAAATTAAAAACCGTTTGACCGGAGAATTAGACCGTAAATAATAGCTATAGTTTGGTAACAATTAAAGAAATTACCGCAAATTCAAGCACGAAATCGAAGGAAACACGAATTGAAGATTAAAAGTTTCCATAAATATTTTTCAAGGATATAAACACGAACACGCACTTCTATTATTGAAGAAAAATAAATTATATTTAACAATATAATTAATTGTAAATTGGTTGACCATATAATTTATTCAGAATTAGTTGACCAAAAATAAATTTCAGCTAATTGTAACCAAAGTCCTATACATCTTTCTCTTATAACTTCAGCTCAGTTCATATTTGTCATAAAATTTTATTTGCAAAAAATTTGAATTATAGGCAAATCAAACCAAGCTGACCTCGATAATTTGCAGTGTGGAATCGATGATTTAACAATAAAACATTTTAAGATTTTTCTTTAAAACGGTTTCAGATGAAATATACTTTAAAATTTTTTTATATAATAACTTACCCAAATTAGGGGGGAGGGGGTTAAAATCCGAGAAACGCAAAATACCCATATCGTTTTTTTTCTGCAGTGCATTTTACCCATATTGTTTTTTGATTTTGAGGGAAAAATAGGTAAAAACCGCTATTTTTAGGTCAAAAGGCGCTTTTTTATTGCAATTTTTAGCTTTTTATTGTTTGACACATTCATTTTGAACTCAAAAATTAAGTTTGGAGGTAGTTAGAAGTGATTTTAAAGACATTTTTTTCTTCATTTTTCCAAAATTGCGGAGGGGGGAATGGACCTACCTAGCATTACAAAAATTTGGGTCCGCGGTCCCACCGCGAAATCAGAATTCGTTATGAAACCAATAATTTTTACAATTTTTTTCGAAATTGGTGATTAAACAACTATAATGAAAACTATTTCGAATATTTTTGTTAACTTTTGACCATTATTTAGAGCTATTTTAAGCGTAACTAAAGTTTTCATATGTAAATTTTTTTGGTTAATCAAAAAAAAAACATTTTGTGATGCTTAATTAAATACAAAAAGATCACTAAAATTTTTCAAGTAGATGTTTTATTTGTATATAGTATTTCCAGTTTCAAATATAATATGAAAAACTGCATTTAATTTGAGAGGAACTTTGTTTCGTGGTGGGACCGCCGACCCAATTTTTGTTATGCTAGGTAGGTCCATTAATCTTTATTTGGAATGCAGACATGCATGAACGGATCAATTAATAAGAAAAACAGTAACAAAAACTATGGGGAAAACAGAAAATACCCCAGATTAACACACATGAAAAAATACGATAAAGACAGCCAACCAAAATTATAAATTAATAAATAAATGGTCTACCTTATGTGCTAAAATTAAACAAAAATATAATTTTAATTAAAAAAATACGTTTAGTTTCTTTTAATCTTCTAGACGTATTTTTTAACAAACTCCTTGAAGGAGACGAACGGGAGCTCGTCAGTAGGCGAATTCGCGTCTTTCAAGGGAACATACATAACAAAACATGTGCATGCATAACAAAAAAAAATTATACGAAGTGCAGTTAAATAAATAAAACTAGCCTTGAAAAATGCTCTAAGAATAGAGCAGGAAAAAGGGGAGATTTTCCCCGGGCGTATGTTTAAAAAAAAAGATGTGGACTAGTCTGAGATGAACATTATGTGGACTACAGAAAATTTGCATTTGGTTTGGGCAGCTGCTCACTAAATAAAAATTTCTACCATACGAAAATGATTTGTTTACATATTGATCTAATCACACAGCACTGTTGCATATTTTTTTTAGTTTGATGAAATGTCGATTGAAAAAATTATACTCACAGCAATCTTTGACAAGCGCGAAATCGCCACTTTTTCAAATTTATAGCTGTTTTTTACACATACAAATATAAGCTTCAAATTGAAAAAGTGGCGATTTCGCGCTTGTCAAAGATTGCTGTGAGTATAATTTTTTCAATTGACATTTCATCAAACTAAAAAAAATATGCAACAGTGCTGTGTGATTAGATCAATGTATAAACAAATCATTATCGTATGGTAGAAATTTTTATTTAGTGAGCAGTTGCCCAAACCAAATGCAAATTTTCTATAGTCCACATAATGTTCATCTCAGACTAGTCCACATCTTTTCTGTGTAAACATACGCCCGGGGAAAAATCGCCCCTTTTTCCTGCTCTATTCTTAGAGCATTTTTCAAGGCTAGTCTACCACTTTTTTTGAATTAAATTAAAAAAATAGCCTAATAAACTATAGTTTTAGCTGCGCAATGACATATGTTTATAATCATTCCGTTGCCGAGATATACTTTTTTAAATAAAAAATAAGAAGAAGAAGATGATGAATTTAAATTACAAAATTTACCCACGTTGTTTAATTATAGTTAGTGCGGTGCAGTGGCGCTCCAGACAAAGTTTACCTACGTTCTCTAAATATAGTTGGCGCGATGCCGTGCGCCAATGATTGCAATTATAATTCTACATTAAAAATAATAATAATAACGGAGAGAGGCAATAAAACTGGGGGAAGCAGAGGAAAAAGAGAAAAAGGGAGAAAAAAGAGAAAATTAAAGTAAAACTAGGTGACATGGACTAAATTGCAAAATATCCGCGAAAATAGTTCAAAAATTGGGGGAAAACCTTTAAGTACTGTTCATTTTCGAAAAGGAGGGAAAGAACAGCCACAAATAAAGCGGGGAACATTTCCGGGCCGTGCACAGTTCTTAAGATATTTTATAAAAACTTCTATAATATTTTGTAAAAATTTTAAAAAATTTGTTATTTAGGATTCTAAGTCGACTAACCGGTAAAGACAAAGAAGGTGGAATTTCAGCCGTGAATGGTCAAAGCCCCCTGCCACCTCCTGGACCTTTTATTACACCAAACCAAGGCAAGGCCATGGAAACAATTCAGCCTAAATTCGGGGTTATTCTCAAAAACGAAAACTTGACAAATGGTACAGTATAAAATATTTTATACATTTTATTTTTGAATTTACAACTTTTAAATTTTGCTGAAAAAAAATATTTTTATGAAAATTTCTACAAGTCACTAGTGAAGCGTTACTTTTCGGAGTTACACATCACTCCCCCCTGTCCTTGAAAACTGCCCTATTTTCATTCTAATTTACCGGTTAAATAAAAGGAATCAATCAGAAGAGAAGAGAAGGGCGGAGTCGCCCCCCCCCCCCTTCTAGCCTCCGAACTTTGAGGGAAAAATTATTATTACCTCAGAAAAAATCTTGGCCTTTTAATTTTTTTTTTTGGGCCCTTCCTGTTCTTCTTCTTCCCCCCCACTCTCTAAAACTTTTAAAATAATGGACCCCTTTTCTGAACCAATTTGTTTCAACCACTTTTATTATAAACCTAAACCTAAATTGATAAGCTTTCAATGATGTTTTTTTAATCGGCGATGTTATGAAGATAATTGGAGGTAATAATAATTTTTAAATTGAGTATTACTTTCTAATATTAAGATTATTTTGTATTAATTTTTGGGTAATACTAAAGAAAAAACAACAATATTCGAGGTTTAAACCAAACAAATTGATTTACTCAGGGAACAAAATTGAATCTATTTTAAAAAATATAGGAACGATTGTGTTTTTATTTTATTTTTTTGTTGGGCTCTGTAGAAATTATCACGTTTTTAGCCTCAAATGAAACAAGTCTATTATTATGTAGGTGTAAAAAAAGAAGATGAATCAGCCAAAGACAAAGACAGTGGTGATAAAACAATTAAATCCGAAACACAAAAGCCAGAAAATGATACTGGCGATAAAAAACCCAAAGAAACTGATGCTAATGACCCTAAAGTTAATGAAGAAAAAACTGTCACAACGGAAACCAAACCTGAATCCGAAAAAGAACCAGCCAAAGTTTCAGCATAGACTTTTTTAAAAAGCACGATAAACGTAAAATAAAAAGTATATACTATTAATTTTGTATTTAAAAAAATAGAGAACAACCTATTTAAAGATATATTATTACTATTAATTTTTTCACAGTTAAATTTATTTTTAATGTATCCCAAGTTTTTCTCAGGCAAGGCATTTTTAGTATTTTTTGTGCATAAAGTATGTTTTGAAGTCTGGTTTAAAAACTTGTCTGTAAAAATATCTAAATTAAAGGTATAATACTTTTTAATTAAAATTTATTTTGAAGGTACTATTTTCAGTTTTCGTCGGTAGGTTTTACAAAAAATGTTTTCCGTTTTGTTGTGTAATACTTTTGTAGAATGTCAAAAAAAAAAATCTTTTAACGGTTTTCCTTCTGTTCCAACAGTAACTCAAAATTTAAAAAAATACGAATGCAAAGTTTTAGGTTTTCCTTATCTGCAACAGTGAGTTTGGAATGTGCAACTCGGGCAATTTTTTTTACTTTGGGGCATTTTATTTTAATTATCTGTTAGTTTTTATCCAAAACAAAAATAATACTTGAAGATTTTTTAAATAAACCTTGCTTACTTAAAATATTTTTTAAATGAAATCTATTTCAAAAACACTAAATTTCATTTCATAAGTTTTGTGGTATTTCACGTCTTGTGCTATATACACCTGTGGTGTTCTAGGTATGCAATTACGAGTAATATTTACTTTTTTAGGGTTTTTGCCTCCTATTTTACTTTGTTCTGCTTGTTATTGTAGTGTTACCGTTATTTTATAGTGATTTTGTGTTGTTAATAAATATTGACATTTAAGTCTATGTTTTGGAAAAAAAATCACCATAGATAACAATAACTTTACAAAATGGATACATTTTTTACACATGCGGCCATTCACCTTATTCAGTGAATTCGTGCTGTGTTTTAAGTTTTCGCTGCGCATCTTCAAATCAAATCTTGTTCTACTCTTAACATAGTGTAGATTGTACATAATGAATTCAAATGAATTATTAATTAGCTTAGATTTTACTGTAATCTACAATTGTACACTATGCATTGGGGACAAAAACTCAAACATTATGTCGCTAATTAAGAGTCGATTTATAAAAAAATATATCTAACTCGTTGCTATGAATTGAAATTTTGTTTAGTTCTGACGAATTGACTACGTTGACTACGAAAACTTGACACTTAAACAAAAAGGAAATTTATTTGAGTATTTGCCAAAAATTTAAATAAAATTTGTGCAGTGAATGTTTTGTTGGTTTTTATGTCTATGTGACATTATGCCAGTTTTCGCATTTTAGAAAAAAGAAATGGTTACAAGTGCGGTAAATTTTTAAACGCTTTTGGTGCCCTATTTTCGCACTTGAAATGTTTGCCACTCCTCACACTAAGTACACATGTATATTATAGGCACCTTGCACTGAAACGCAGTTTATACATGAAGTATGCAATATACATAAGTGTCACCATAATGGATAATTACCGTACTCCTACTTATCTTTTCGTAGTATGCAGAGCAACCGATAGAAAGCGCGCGAAATTACCGTATCTCCTACTTATCTTTTCGTAGTATGCAGATCAACCGATAGAAAGCGCGCGAAATTTCGATCGGTTGATCTGCATACTACAAAAGATAAGTAGGAGTACGGTAATTATCCATTATAGGGACGCTTATGTATATTGCATACTTCATGTATAAACCGAGTTCCAGTGCAAGGTGTCTATACCAATCTGACACCATTTTTTTTCAATCTGAAAACGATGAAAATTTGTCAAACATACTTTGGGGGAAAGTTATAAAGAGCTAAAAAAAGCTTTTTTTGGTTTCAGATTATTTTTTTAAACCAGCAGTGTGAATAGTTTTCCCAAAACCGCAACCGAAAAATTAAAGCTTCAATACATGCAACGTGTTTTGTTTTACTATTTTTTTTAATCATAAACTCATTAAGTTTAACCTTTGCAATTTTTAAGGATACGAAAGCGCGGCTAAAAACCTCTGAAACGCGGCGAAGGGAACGTGCCAGTTAGTGTTGTGATAGCTACTTAAGTAGTTAACTACTTAACTACCATGATTTTGGCTAACTACTTAACTACCTACTTTCTTTTTTAAAAGTAGTTAACTACCTACTTAACTACCTACTTTCAAAAAATAAAGTAGTTAATACAAGTAGTTAACAAAGTAGTTAAAAAGTAGGCAGAAAGTAGTTAGTCAAGTATTAGTGTTTGCGTGTGAACAGCATATTTTCGGCTTGCACCCTCAAGTTTTAATTGTAAGCTAATAAGCTTCAAGTAAAATTTTACTGCGACGTTTCGGGAAAGTTTTACTTGAAATTTATTTGATTACAATTAAAATTTGGGGTTAAAGCCCGAAAAAACTTCAATATTTGTCAATATTTAACCCCAAAAGCGGTTTAACTCATTATATAAAAGCAATAAAAAATCTTAATCATTTTGGGGATTTCCACAACAAATCCCAAACATTTTTATCGTCTGTGCAAAAAATGCGTACTGGCGAAATATAACTAAATTATTATTGCAATAAATAACATGCATAACTAAATTATTAATGCAATAAATTACATGGATATCCCGCAAAAGGTACGGTCGGGTTATTTAAAAGTTTCAATAGTGTATAAAATTTAACGTTAGCTATGTATATCGTCCACGGGTGTGTATTGCCGGGAAAGTTCACTTTAGCCGCGCCTTAGCTTTAGTACTAAAGGTCCCGAAATCGTTCAGCCTTAGCTTTAGTACTAAGCCCAAAAAAAAGCTTAGTACTAAAGCACTTTAGTCTTAGCTTTTGCCAAACCGACAAATATGAAAATGTTCGTAAATTTTAAGGTTATTTTAAGATTACACTGTTAAGTTTACAGTAAAAAACTCAAAATTAGAGACGTATTTAAAGTTGTTTTTATACTGTATTGCAGTTTTAACTTTAAATGTAAATAGTGATCAAAAATGGTTAAATATCTAGAATATTTTTTTTTGGAATAAATATCTAAAGCAACAAAACATTTAATCAATATTTTTTATTAAAAAAAACCACGCTTACTGCATAATAAACTTTACCTAATGCCTACATTAAGTATTTAAAAACTCAAAAAAATACTTTAAAAAAGCAAAAAAATAGTACTTTCTAATGCTTAAACAAAAATAAGAAACACTAAAAAGTAAAGCGACATGCTTCCATACTCACAGCAGCTTAAAACCAAAAGACAATCATTTAAATTAGCATTTTTGCTCAAATGACTCACTTCTGTTACTTTTAAAATAAAAATAGCATATTCAACTGCAGGTGAGCTTATTTTTGGCAGCTAAGCGGGGTTGGTTGGTTACTCGGATTAAATTGTATCTTAAATTCTGGGAAGGAGGTCCTAGGGGATCCTTCCGTACTCGCTGGATTTCTAGGCGGCAGACCAGGGATGGCTCATTTTAAAATCCAGAAAAAGGTCAGAGTGGTTCTGGTTTTCAAAAAAAAAACCTTTGAGGTGTCGGATTTAAAATTTTGGAGGGAAGTCAGGTTAAAAAATTTGAATAAATTTGTTAAGGAGAACTCGATTTTCGTCTAGGAGGTGGTCCTGATTTTGAAATTAAGAGGGAGGGCGCACCCCACACTACCACCCATTTCACTAAATCTCATTAAACAATCATGTTTTTGGTTTGACGAGAACACTTAGGATTTTTTGGTGATTTCTCATTTTCTTGGCAAAAGCTAACATTTTGCTGGGCTCATACCTTTTGCCGAGCTTTTGTTTCAGTTTAGCTGCGCCTTAGCTTTAGTACTAAGCCTAAAAAAACCCTTTAGTACTAAAGCACTTTAGCTCCCGTGTCGCGGGTTCTTTTCCCCTTCTTTCTTCCCCGTCGGTGGGGTGTTTTTGGTGCTGGTTTTTTTGGGTTTTTTGGAGATTTTGGGTTGGGATTTTTTGCTCTTTTTTATTTTTTGTTGTTTGTTATGTTTTGTTGGTTTTGGTTTTGTTGGCTGCTTGGGCTGGTTTATGTTGGTGTTATGGGTTTTATTTATAATTTTATGAATTTATGAGTATATGATAAATAATATTTTATTTAATGGTGTTTTTGAGATGGGATTATATTATTTTATGATTTTTGGGGAGGGATATGGTTTTCTGATTATACGCTAAATAGAAATTAAAATTAAATGTGAGTAATGTTTTATGGAATTTATTAAAATTGTATTTGAGCTATAAGGTAGCTATTAATTATTTTTAAAATTCTAGTTTATATGATTTTAATTAGTGGGGGTTTGGTTTTTTTGGGGGTTTGGGGGGGTTGGGTATTTTTGGGGGGGTTGGGTGTTTTGGGGGTTTTGGGGGGGGTTTTTTGGGAGTTGTTGTGGTTGAGTGGAGTTGGAGTGTTTGGGGTGGAGGTGGTGGAGAGTTGGTATATTTTTAGTGAGATATTTTTTTGTTGTTTTTTATTTGTTTTTTTAATTGTTTAGAGGTTGTGTGAAGAATTGGGTAAAATTTATGTTTTTGTATTTTTGTTATTTAGTTATTATAGCTCAAGTTTTGTAAAGTATTTAAAAATAGAAAATGTGTTTAGGTTTGTGTGTGTGTTTTGTTGTGTATGTGTTGTGTTTGGGTATAAATTATATATATTGAATTAGTGTTTTTTGTCATAATTAGTAAAATCATGCTAATAAGTTTGTTGGGATAAATTTTTTGTTCATAGTTAAAATATTCAATTTTTATAATAGTGTTTTGGTGTTGTAAGAAAGATGTGTCATTTATATGGCTTTAATCTTTAATCTTGGCTTTTGCATATCAATTTGTTTTATATTTGTTTTAGTTAAAAATTAAAAAAATATGTTATACATTTTTAAATATTTAAGATTGAGATTGATGTAGAGATTTTGTGTGATTTATTGGGAGGTGAGATAAATGGATAATTAAGTAGCTATATATGACATAAAGTAATTTTATAAAAGTAATTGTATAAAAATTTGATATATTAATATTATTGATGATCTATTTAGACATTCTATATATTGGAATTCTCTTCGATCATTTGATTTCTCGTCTTTATAGTTTTTTTCTTTTGTGTGTTTTTTTTTTTCTTTTTGGTTCTTTTTTTGGTGGTGATTTAAATGTTGGTGTTTTTCTTTTTGTGGGGCTCGCTTTGCAGATGGAGAGCTTGTTTGTTTGTTTTTTTCTTCGTTTTGGCTTTTTTCTTTTTGTTGTTGTTTTGTTTTTGGTTATGTTTGGTTTGTTGTTATGGTCGTTGTTTTTTGGCTTTTTGATTTTTTTTATTGATTTTTTTTTTTTTTTTTTTTCTTCTTTTCTCTCCCTTTTTTGTGTTTGGGTGGGGTTTTTTTGTTGTTTCTCCGTCCTTTTTTGTTGTGTGTTTGTTTTTGCCGGCTCTTTTGTGCCGCTTCGCCCTAGCAGCGCTTGGGCGCATGAACGCATTTTCTCCAGGACTCTTTTGTGCCGGGACTCTTTTGTGCCAGGACTCTTTTGTGCCAGCTGCGATTTTTTTCGGGACTCTTTTGTGCCGGGACTCTTTTGAAGGTGAGCCCACTTTAGCCTTAGTATTAGTATTACCGACACCCTTAATATCGTCCATATCAATCTTTGTGTTATTAAGTTTTTTCAAAGTACTACTCGTACGCGGTAACAGAAAACAATAGGCACCTTGCACTGAAACTTAACACACATACATTGCTGCTGTACGGAAAATACCCTAATCCTGCAAATGTTTTTTTTTTTAAAAGGCGAAAGGTGAAAGAGAAAACCCTGGGATGTCTAATAATGACCTCACACTGATTATGTATGTTGATTTATAATAAAAATTGTCTGTTTTAAAACGTGTAATTAAGATTTTCATATAAAAATAAAAAAATATATGGCTACAGATGTTATAATAAGCGGGTTATTTCCCGTCAATACCGCCACTAATCAATATTCAGGGAACATTTGTGCAGTTTAAATGTTTGTGTGTTCTATATCTTTTGTTTATTCGAAGTTTCAGTGCAAGGTGCCTATATCTTTTGGTCTGAAATTTCAGTTAATAAAAAAGTACACCCGTATTTGGCCTAACGACTCACTTGCTGTGTGGTGGGCAGCCACAGGTGTGGCCTTCTGTACCAGCGAGGAATCCTGAGTGGCTCCCAGAGCTCCTAATAATACCGCAACCCACAAATACAAATTTGTGGAACTTGGTACTTGCCGATTCAGAGTTTTGGAGTGTGATTTTTGTTTGTTTGTGATTTTGGTTCACGCGGTACAATCGCGAGGCACCAGGGCGTACTACAATAAAACTGAATGTTTCGCTTATATAACCAAGACAGCTAATGAAACATTAGCCATGCGAGATAACCCATTCTTAATTTTAGCTAAAAGTTTTTACAGTGGTCTCAGAGTGATTTCTCACAATATTACTTTTGTAATTCTGTAAAGCCATTTTAATTTGCATATCACCAGACAAAATTTAAAAACGTAAATCGCGGATTTTGCTTATTGATTTTGTTTACTATTGTATAATGTGTATTATAACACATCAAAACACAGAATTTATATAAGTTTTTTTATTCTTAACTTTTTAACCACATAAGAATTATTACTTATGTGAAACATAAGTAAAAAAAACTTAAGACAAAGTAACGCTTAAAAATTTACTTGACATAATGCTCAAAAATAAGTTCTTCGTTTATATAACCAAGGATTTTCAAATGGCTTTTGTTTCAAAAATCCCAAATTTTGCTGCACAAAAAATAAATAAGTTGGAAAACCTACAAACAGTGTCTGCGTAACAAAAGCCTATAGACTCAAATTAAGATTTTCGCAGCCATAATGATAATCTATATATAAATAGACGTAGGGTAGTGCATTTAATTTCGGCACTTTTTTGTTTTTCCGATGTAACTTTTCACTGTATGGTCCGATTTTCATGTTTGACAGCTCATTTTAAAGCTTTCACAATACTGCGTTACGTCACATAAGTTTCACTGTGCGAAAGTTTTTTTTTTACTTAATTAAATCAGTTTTTAAAAAAATGGAAAATTGCCGAAATTAAATATGTGCATATAATTTCGGCACTTTACAAACAATCGATTGTTTCTCAGTAAAAAAATCACGATTTTCAAAAATCTAAAAACCATCATTATCTTCAGACAGTTTTCTTTAATTTAAACTTCTACTTGTTGTTCAACGTGTAACTGGCAAAAATTTACAGCTAAAATGCCAAATGGTATCAAAATGAGCAAAATTTGGGAAAAAAGTGCATTTAATTTCGGCACTTTTTAAAAGGACCCTCTTAATCGAGTTTAAGTGCAGTGCTGTGACCCCTACACATTTCAACGTTGTCTTTTAACTATTTACAACTACAATTTAACACCCGACCACTTAATTCAATCCGTTTTTACCTACAGCATATGAGTGCCGAAAGTTCACTATTTTATTTTATAACAATTGCTCACCACAGACGCAACGTAGAACCACGGGGACTAAAAATTCGGAAAATAGACTAAATTTTACCAGGACAGTTTAATTTTTAAACCAATGTATTGCGTAATCATGAAATGCCCATGTTCTAAAAACGAGTAACAAATTTATTTTTTATAAATCACTTAATTTCACATGAAAATATCATAACATTACAAATAAAAAGCTACCGACAGTCATTAACATATAATTAGCTCTCATTTGAGCTATCAAACGTCGTATTTCGTCCAGGTTTACTAAAGATATAGTCCAAAATCAAAAATGCCCAATTGGGAAAAGTGCCGAAATTAAATGCACTACCCTAATCAAAAATATATAATATAGGGAAAAATGTGCAACTCCTGTTTGAAAAAGTGACAGTAACTATATCATTTAAATGACGATGGATCATTTAAATGTAACTAGGTACATTTAAATGTAACCGCGAGTTACATTTAAATGTACCTAGTTACATTTAAATGTAACCAGTCACATTTAAATGTAACCAGTTACATTTAAATTCGTGCTCAGCCGCTACATTTAAATTCAAAAGTTTTGTTCGGAAAAAAACGTTACCGAACACGTCTCCGGCGATTTTAGTAAGCTTTAAAACACTTGCAACTCGATTTAGTTCATTTAATTTGATAAACATTTTCAAACGCACTCACCTTTTTCAACAACAATGCGTTTTTTTGGCAAACTGGAAAGTACACCGACACCGTCCACCGACACCGACCAAATTCTACCGTAATTTTATTTGAATTTTTAGGTTTTGCTTAGGCTTAGAAATAATAATTTGCAGCAAAGGTGGTCGGTTTCGGTGGACGGTGTCGGTGTACTTTCCAGTTTGCCGTTTTTTTTCCGAACGAAACTTTTGAATTTAAATGTAGCGGCTGAGTCCGGGTTTAAATGTAACTGGTTACATTTAAATGTGACTGTAGGTTACATTTAAATGTAACTAGGTACATTTAAATGTAACTCGCGGTTACATTTAAATGTACCTAGTTACATTTAAATGATCCATCGTCATTTAAATGATATAGTTACTGTCACTTTTTCAAACAGGAGTTGCACATTTTTCCCTATATTATATATTTTTGCCCTAATGTCTGTGTGTGTGTGTGTCTGTCTGTCTGTCTTTCTGTCTGTCTGTCTGTTCCCTAACTCCTCCTTAACCACCCATCGGATTAAGGTGAATGAGGTATCGTTGGAAAGCTTATACCCCAGGGAATGTCGTAAGGGAGTTGTAATTTTGAAACAACTTACATGGACATCTTTATACTGGAAAACGCATCTTCACCAAAGGGTCTCTTTGGTCACCAAAGGACTAAAGGATTTTGGAGGTTAAAAAGGTTTTTGTCCAGGAATTGGCTTAAACTTATTAGTAAGAATAATTAGCCAATGTAAAGCCAGAATATCATGTTTTTTGGAAAAAATGAACATGGACATCTTTATACTGGACAACGGTTTTTCACTAAAGAAGGGAATTACCCTGCTCCCCAACCACAAATGGGATTGGGCTAAATGAGATATCATTGCAAAACTTACAGTCCGGGGAATGTCATAAAGGGTTAAAATTTAGAAAATTTTTGCATGGACATCTTTAACCTGGACAACACATTTTCACAAAAGGGAGAACCTATGGACATTGGAAATTGAAAATTTTTTTCTCTGAATTGATTTAAACTAACTGATAAGCGTAAGTAACCAATGTAAAACCACAATGTCATGTTTTTTGGTAAGATTAACATTGGTTCATTTGTTGCTGTTATGTGGTACTGGTT
>JASAMX010030745.1:0-10178 GCA_030248175.1 Microlaimidae sp. YZB2_3 | reverse complement strand
TCAAAACATTAATGCAGTGAGTTTAAAAATATTGTATTTTTGTTTTGTGTGAAAATATTTGCATAAAACTATTTTATTTTGTTGTATTTATTTAAAAAAAACAACAGAAAATAAATAAAGATTCAGTACTTAAATTTAGGTTTCCTGGTGCCTTTTAAAAGCTTAAAATTCAAAAATTTTCCACCCCGGGAGGGGGCATTCTGCCCCCCGGACACCCTGACAAACGGCTCCGCGCCTTCGCCCCTTGACCCCGCTGGGGGCATCCCGCCCCCAGACCCGCTCTTGTGGGCCCCTCTGAAGCACCTTCCAAAAAATCCCCCCTCAATTGAGAATCCTGGCTACGGCCCTGACTACTATATCCCATTTATAATTTGCAGACTGCGCAAAAAGAAAGGAAAATAATCCTCCAGAATCCGCGGATTTCTGGAAGCGATTGTACACTCGCGTGGACACCATGGACATCTTCGACAAGAGCGACTCGAAAGGCTCGCGGGAATTCGCTCTGAAACGAGCGAGGGAATTCATGGAAACGGGTCTCGCCAGTATTGGTAAGCGCTCAGCCGCTGTTTGTCCACTTGTTTCACTATTGGTGAAAACTTATTTACCTATATAGGAAAACTATTCATATTTTGGGGGTACAGTTTATATAGGAAGAAGTCTTCTGACTGAATTTGGTGGGCAGCCACGGATTTTGTTATGTTTTTGGAGGAGGGGGGATGTGTGGATTGTCCACAAATACTCAGGGGCCTGTTTCATAAAATACTGGTAAATTTTACAAGTTTGTAAAATGGAGAAAAATACAAGTTTTTAAAATTACTGACTTGTAAATTTTTAAACAAATAAAAATATGTTTTTATATGTGTAACTAAATAATAAGCGTAAATAACGAAACACTCATATTTCCAGTGGAAAGTTTCTAAAAAGTGATGATAAAATAAACAAAAACGAAAATAAAACGAATAAACAAAAACAAAAATAAACATAGGTGAAAAGTAAAAAAACCGTTCATTCGGCCCGGCGGACCCGGCAAAAAATATAATTTCGTTTTTTTCTTAGATTTACGTTAAATAACAAATACATAACATCTTCAATTATTGAACTTAGAATTACATTTCTTTTTAAGTTTAAGTAGACCTTTCACAGATTTTTTAATATACCTCCACAAACCAACAAAAAAAATAATTCAAATTTACAATGGTATTTTTACTTGTATTTTTTACTTGTATTTTTCACTTGTATTTTCACTTGTATTCAAGTTTTTTTACAAACTTGTAAAAAAATCAAGTGAAATCGTAAAGTAAATTTTACTCTACTCGGAGTAGGGTAAGTTTTTCTTTTGAGAACTTGTGAAAAATTACAAGTGGCCAAAGTTTAAAACTGGAATAACTTTAAACACACAACAGCTACGTACATGAAATTTTAAATAGTTTGCACATGGCATATAATCTTTTTTTCATTTCAAATTTCAACGCAAATGGTTCAGAATAAAAAAAAGTTATTAATAGACTTGTAATTTACGAAGACCAGTATTTTATGAAACAGGCCCCAGAAGTATTTGTGGACAATCCACACATCCCCCCTCCTCCAAAAACATAACAAAATCCGTGGCTGCCCACCAAATTCAGTCAGAAGACTTCTTCCTATATAAACTGTACCCCCAAAATATGAATAGTTTTCCTGATATAGGTAAATAAGTTTTCACCAATAGTGAAACAAGTGGACAAACAGCTGCTTAGCGCTTACCAATACTGGCGAGACCCGTTTCCATGAATTCCCTCGCTCGTTTCAGAGCGAATCTCCGCGAGCCTTTCGAGTCGCTCTTGTCGTAGATGTCCATGGTGTCCACGCGAGTGTACAATCGCTTCCAGAAATCCGCGGATTCTGGAGGATTATTTTCCTTTTCTTTTTGCGCAGTCTGCAAATTATAAATGGGATATAGTAGTCAAGGCCGTAGCCAGGATTTCAATTGAGGGGGGATTTTTTGGAAGGTGCTTTATAGGGGCCCACAAGAGGGGGTCTGGGGGGCGCGAGCCCCCCAGCGGGGTCAAGGGGCGGAGCCCCTTGTCAGGGTGTCCGGGGGGCAGAATGCCCCCGCGGTGGAAAATTTTTTAATTTTAAGCTTTTAAAAGGCACCAGGAAACCTAAATTTAAGTACTGCATCTTTATTTATTTTCTGTTGTTTTTTTTAAATAAATACAACAAAATAAAATAGTTTTATGCAAATATTTTCACACAAAACAAAAATACAATATTTTTAAACTCAGTGCACTAATGTTTTGAATTATAAATAATTTCTTTGTTATAAATAAGAGCTTTGATCTCGAGTGGATGAGCTTTCTTTTACATTGTGCGTACGGTTACAGTTAAGTTTTACTAAAATTTCAAAGGAGAAACGCCCAGAAATTTTATTTCAATTCAACATGGACTCCCCAAACACTCTGAGAATAATTAATGTAAAGTTAATTAATATACATAAATTTTACAGGTGGGAAAAAACGGAGGGCTTCTTTCTGAAATAACATCGTTTAAATGTAGCAAAAATATGAACCAGCACCAGTCGAATGGAATAAAAATGGATAAATCATGCTCAGAAGAATCTTTGAAAATTTTACCCATTCACTGGTTGTTTCCTACAAAATTGACTTTTTATTTCTCATGCATTATGGCTTTTTTTAAATAGAAAGATGAACCAATCTGATGGAATAAAAAATCATGCTCAAACAAAGTACAAACCAACCTTTGACCATCGCGAAATCTTTTCGTCACTTTTTCCCATTTACTGTTCTTTCTTACAAATTGGCACTTAGTGATTACACTTATTGGCATAAGTGGGCAGCCTCTCGGATTTCGGGGGAGGGTATAAGGGGGGGTCAAATTTTAGGGGGTGTGTCCGGCAAGACCCAAATTTTGAGGGGGGGTGTATCCATAGGTGGGCAGGGGGGGTGGGGTTTATCCCCCCCTCAAAATTTCGGTTTTTGCTGACCCCCCCCCTTAAATTTGGGGTAGTTGGGGACACCCCCCCCCCAAATTCGCCTCCCAAAGAAAAATTTTTAAGTGTTATAAAAGGACTAAAAAAATTTTCCGCGCTTCGCGCGAAGTGTTTATTACCTTATTTTCCCGTTTATTACCTTTTATTACCTTTAAATTCCCCTGCTACGCGGGCAGTTTAAATTTCCCTGCTACGCGGGCAGTTTAAATTGGCAATTTATCTTAGTTTTTCAATTTCAAATCGATTATCCCATTCAGTAGTTAAGGCATACATGTTTAATAAAACTACTATAAAACACTATTATCTTTTTTTTAACGTTTTAAACACATGTTATAAATGTATAGTATAGCTATAAAAAACCTTAAATTTTGTAATTACTATCATTTGGAATTAAAATTTCTAGTGTATTTTAGCGCCTCAAATTATAAATTTTCTCCTCCGGGGGGCATTGTTCCCCCCGAACCCCCTGACTGAATTTTTAAGATTACAGAAAATTATTTAGAAATTAGGTAAAAAACAAAAGTAAAAGGTATGTTCACGCGATCACCAGGAGACGATTTTTAAGCCATTTTTAGTATATATTTTAAAAAATTTTCGCCTCCGCCGGCTGGGGGGACCCCCCCAGACCCCCCCGCGCCCGCTACGCGGCGCAGGCGGCAGCGCGTCGAGCCGCTTTGACAACACTTTTTCTCCCCTCCCCACGACTGACGCCCCCGAAATGAAAACCTGACTGCTCCACTGCACATTTTTATTAAAAGTATTAAAAAAATAAAATTTATAAGTTGCAATAAGATCTTATTTTAATTTTACACAGTTTTAAAGCATTTATAAGCTTGTTTTACGTTTTTTTACGCGTTTTAAACTCATTTTAAGGCAGCGCGGAAATATTGGGTACACCCCCCCCTTAAAATTTGGGTCTTACCTGGACACCCCCCCCCTAAAATTTGCCCCCCCCCCAATACCCCCCCCCAAAATCCGAGAGGCTGCCCACCTATGGGTGTACCCAATATTTCCGAGCTGCCTTAAAATGGGCTTAAAACGCGTAAAAAACGTAAAACAAGCTTATAAATGCTTTAAAACTCTGTAAAATTAAAATAAGACCTTATTGCAACTTATAAATTTAATTTTTTTAATAGTAATGTGTTTATATATTCTTAGAATTAGATTAGAAATCATAGTGTTTTTAATAATTACGTAATAATAGAATAATAATTATATTGTCTTGATTATAAAGTGAAGTATCACAAACTTTTTAATCCATAATCTTATATTTAATTAAAGATTATATAGATACATGGGCGTAGCCAGGGGGAGGGGTCTAGATCATACATGGGCACGGGGAGAGGTTGGAGAGGGTTAACCCCCCCCCAAATTCTGAGAAGGGGGGTTTAACACCCCCCCCACTTAGAAGTGGGGGGGGAGATAAAAAATTACCCCCCCCCCCCCCCCCAATTTTGGAAAAATGAAGAAAAAAATGTCTTCAAAATGACTTCTAACTGCCTCCAAACTTAAGTTTTGAGGTCAAAATGAATGTTTTAAGCAATAAAAAGCTCAAAAATGCAATAAAAAGGGCTTTTTGACCTAAAATTAGCGTTTTTTACCTATTTTTTCTTCAAAATCGAAAAACGATATGGGTAAAATGCACTCCAGAAAAAAAAACGATATGGGTATTTTGCGTTTCTCGGATTTTAACCCCCCCTAATTTGGGGTTTAACCCCCCCACTCCGGACCAACTTGCCCATGTATGGTCTAGACCCCTCTTTTAGGTCGGCAAAGGGAAAAATTTGGGGTTAGACCTCCCCCCTTTTGCAATGGCGTGCCCAGGATTTCATTTCGGGGGGGAGGGGGCTGTCTGGGGGATGGGGCACTACTAACCCTGAAGGGGGGTCTGGGGGCGGCAGCCCCCCAGATATGCAGGGCCGTAGCCAGGATTTCAATTGAGAGGGGAATTTTTTCGAAGGTGCTTTATAGGGGCCCACAAGAGGGGGTCTGGGGGGCGGGAGCCCCCCAGCGGGGTCAAGGGGCGGAGCCCCTTGTCAGGGGGTCCGGGGGGCAGAATGCCCCTGGGGTGGAAAATTTTTTAATTTTAAGCTTTTAAAAGGCACCAGGAAACCTAAATTTAAGTACTGCATCTTTATTTATTTTCTGTTGTTTTTTTAAATAAATACAACAAAATAAAATAGTTTTATGCAAATATTTTCACACAAAACAAAAATACAATATTTTTAAACTCAGTGCACTAATGTTTTGAATTATAAATAATTTCTTTGTTATAAATAAGAGCTTTGATCTCAAAGTGGATGTGCCTTCTTTTAGATTGTGCGTACGGTTACAGTTAAGTTTTACTAAAATTTCAAAGGAGAAACGCCCAGAAATTTTATTTCAATTCAACATGGACTCCCCAAACACTCTGAGAATAATTAATGTAAAGTTAATTAATATACATAAATTTTACAGGTGGGAAAAAACGGAGGGATTAAGCTTCTTTCTGAAATAACATCGTTTAAATGTAGCAAAAATATGAACCAGCACCAGTCGAATGGAATAAAAATGAATAAATCATGCTCAGAAGAATCTTTGAAAATTTTACCCATTCACTGGTTGTTTCCTACAAAATTGACTTTTTATTTCTCATGCATTATGGCTTTTTTTAAATAGAAAGATGAACCAATCTGATGGAATAAAAAATCATGCTCAAACAAACCAATCTTTGACCATCGCGAAATCTTTTCGTCACTTTTTCCCATTTACTGTTCTTTCTTACAAATTGGCACTTAGTGATTACACTCATTGGCATAAGTGGGCAGCCTCTCGGATTTCGGGAGGGGGGTATAAGGGGGGGTCAAATTTTAGGGTGTGTGTCCGGCAAGACCCAAATTTTGAGGGGGGGTGTACCCAATCTTTCCGAGCTGCCTTAAAATGGGCTTAAAACGCGTAAAAAACGTAAAACAAGCTTATAAATGCTTTAAAACTGTGTAAAATTAAAAGAAGACCTTATTGCAACTTATAAATTTTATTTTTTAATTCTTTTAATAATAATGTGTTTATACATTCTTATAATTAGATTAGAAATCATAGTTTTTTTAATAATTACGTAATAATAGAATAGTAATATTATTGTCTTGATTATAAAGTCAGGTTTCACAAACCTTTCAATCCATAATCTCATATTTAATTAAAGATTATACCTACATGGGCGTAGCCAGGGGGAGGGGTCTAGATCATACATGGGCACGGGGAGGGTTTTGGGGGGCGAGGGGGGGGGTTAACCCCCCGTCCCCAGTGAGATCTGAGAGGGGAGCCAGCGAGGGAAAAATTGTAACACCCCCCCCCCCCCTTTTGTCAAAAGCCCTTTTTATTGCATTTTTGAGCTTTTTATTGCTTGAAAAACATCATTTTGGACTCAAAACTAGTTTGGAGGCAGTAGAAGTCATTTAAAGACTTTTTTTTCTTCACTCTTCCAGGAAGTGGGGGGGGGGGGTAACTTTTTCCCCCCCCCCCCTACTGGGGGGGGGGGGGTAAAACCCCACTTCTCAGAATTTGGGGGGGGGTTAACCCCCCCCAACCCCCCCCGTGCCCATGTATGGTTACCCCCCCCCGAATTCTAGAAGAAGGGTTTGACGCCCCCCCCCCACTCAGAAGTGGGGGGGGAGAAAAAATTAACCCCCCCAAATTTGGAAAAATGAAGAAAAAAATGTCTTCAAAATGAATTTTAACTGCCTCCAAACTTAAGTTTTGAGGTCAAAATGAATGTTTTAAGCAATAAAAAGCTCAAAAATGCAATAAAAAGGGCTTTTTGACCTAAAATTAGCGTTTTTTACCTATTTTTCCGTCAAAATCGAAAAACGGATATGGGTAAAATGCACTCCAGAAAAAAACGCTATGGGTATTTTGCGTTTCTCGGATTTTAACCCCCCCCCCCTATTTGGGGTTTAACCTCCCCCCCACTCTGGACCAACTTGCCTATGTATGGTTAAACCTCCCTTCTTTTAGGTCGTCAAAGGGAAAAATTTGGGGTTTAGACCCCCCTTTTGCAATGGCGTGCCCAGAATTTCATTTCGGGGGGCTTTCTGGGGGGCACTACTAATCCTGCAGGGGGGTCTGGGGGGCGGCAGCCCCCTAGATATGGGCCCCAGCGGGGTCAAGGGGCGGAGCTCCTTGTCAGGGGGGTCCGGGGGGGCAGAATGCCCCCCGGGGGAGAAAATTTTTAATTTAAGGCACTAAAATACCTGGGCCATGCATGGGTTAAACCATACATGGGCACGGGGGGGTGGGGGAGGGGGTTAACCATAGGTGGGCAGGGGGGGGGGGTTTGGGGGGGTTATACCCCCCCAAAATTTCGGATTTTGCTGACACCCCCCCCCCCCTTAAATTTGGGGTTGTAGGGGACAACCCCCCCCCAAATTCGCCTCCAAAGAAAAATTTTTAAGTGTTATAAAAGGACTAAAAAATTTTCCGCGCTTCGCGCGGAGTGTTTATTACCTTATTTTCCCGTTTATTACCTTTTATTACCTTTAAATTCCCCCGCTACGCGGGCATTTTAAATTTCCCTGCTACACGGGCAGTTTAAATTGGCAATTTATCTTAGTTTTTCAATTTCAAATCGATTATCCCATTCAGTAGTTAAGGCATACATGTTTAATAAAACTACTATAAAACACTATTATCCTTTTTTTTAACGTTTTAAACACATGTTATAAATGTATAGTATAGCTATAAAAAACCTTAAATTTTGTAATTACTATCATTTGGAATTAAAATTTCTAGTGTATTTTAGCGCCTCAAATTATAAATTTTCTCCTCCGGGGGGCATTGTTCCCCTCGAACCCCCCTGACTGAATTTTTAAGATCACAGAAAATTATGCAGAAATTAGGTAAAAAAACAAAAGTAAAAAGTATGTTCACGCGATCACCAGGAGACGATTTTTAAGCCGTTTTTAGTATATATTTTAAAAAATTTTCGCCTCCGGCGGCTGGGGGCACCCCCCCCGACGACGCTTCGCGTCGGCTGGCGCCGCTATGCGGCGCAGGCGGCAGCGCTTCGCGCCGCTTTGACAACACTTTTTCTCCCCTCCCCCAGACTGACGCCCCCGAAATGAAATCCTGACTGCTCCACTGCACATTTTTATTAAAAGAATTAAAAAAATAAAATTTTATAAGTTGCAATAAGATCTTATTTTAATTTTACACAGTTTTAAAGCATTTATAAGCTTGTTTTACGTTTTTTTACGCGTTTTAAGCTCATTTTAAGGCAGCGCGGAAATATTGGGTACACCCCCCCCTCAAAATTTGGGTCTTGCCGGACACACCCCCTAAAATTTGACCCCCCCCCCCCCAAAATCCGAGAGGCTGCCCACCTATGGGTTAACCCCACCCCTAAAAACTAAAATACATGGGTTAAACCATACATGGGCACGGGGGGGGGGGTTGGGGGGGTTACCTCCCCCAAAAAATGAGAAGGGGGGTTTAACCCCCCCACGCAGAAGTGGGGGGGGGAGAAAAAGTTAACCCCCTCCCCTCCCAATTTTGGAAAAATGAAGAAAAAATATGTCTTTAAAATGACTTCTAACTGCCTCCAAACTTAAGTTTTGAGATCAAAATAAATGTTTTAAGCAATAAAAAGCTCAAAAATGCAATATAAAGGGCTTTTTGACCTAAAATTAGCATTTTTTCCCCTATTTTTCCTTCAAAATCGAAAAACGATATGGGTAAAATGCACTTCAGAAAACAAAAAAGGATATGGGTATTTTGCGTCTCTCGGATTTTAACCCCCCCCCCACTCCGGACCAACTTGCCCATTTGGGTTAAACCCACTTCTCAGAATTTGGGGGCGTTAACCCCCCCCCGTGCCTATGTATGAGTCCCTCCCAGCACTAAAACCGCTAAAAATGAGTATTTGAGGTAAACCCAAAAAAAAGTCTTGGGACACTCCCCCCCCCGCCCCAAATTTCGGGGGTCGGGTATACCCCACTTCCAAAATCCGGAAGGCTGCCCTATGATTACACCTGGTGTAACAATCGCTCTATTTTTTAGCTCAAAAATAAATCCATATCTTAAATAAGCCTGATATTAATCACGAATTCGCCGATGTTTCCATCCCTCTTATGGATGGATTCCCATGTTTTTCTTGCCACATTTAAACGAGATTATTTTAAAATAAAGTGATTATTATTATTATAATTAAATTAACCTCGTCTCCAGTTTCCTCGTCGGTGGCAGCAGCGAGGGATTGGGTACAATCTTTTTCGCACATAAAAAATCTGCGACTTAATCTTCTGCCTGTGCTTAGACCAATAAAATCTGCACACAATACGGATGATCATACATGGGCAGGGGGAGGGTTGGGAGGGGGTTGGTTAACCCCCCCCAAATTGTAAGATGGTGGGTTTAACCCCCCCCACTCAAAAGCAGACATGTGCACTGCCCCCCCCGGGCTTAAAACGGGGGGGGGGGCAATTCCAAAATGGGGGGGGCACGGGGGGCAACTTTTTTGAAACAAGGAGGGGAAAAAACGGGGGGCAAGCAGGGGAAAAAGAAAAAAATAGAGAAAAAAAGAAGAAAAAAAGAGAAAAAAAGAAAAGGGAAAAAAGGGACAAAAAAGCGAAAACAGGTCTAAAATGGCTTAAAATACATTGAAATAGGTTAAAAACTGCAAAAATTTCGCGAACATGGCGTCATAATAGGTCAAAAATGGCTTAATATATTTAGGGTACTTTTTCACTTTTTGGCCGGGGGGGGGGGGGGGCAATAAAACGGGGGGGGGGCAAATCCTCCAATAAAACGGGGGGGCATTTTCAGACCGTGCACAGGTCTGCAAAAGTGAGGGGAAAAAGGTTTACCCCCTTCCAATTTTAGAAAAATGAAGAAAAAAAGGTCTTAAAATGACTTCTAACTGCTTCCAAACTTAAATTTTGAGGTTAAAATAAATGTTTTAAGCACTAAAAAGCTGAAAAATGAATTAAAATAGGCTTCTTACCTAAAATTAGCGTTTTTAACCTATTTTTCTTCAAAATCGAAAAAGGATATGGGTAAACTGCACTCCAGGAAAAAAAACGATATGGGTATTTTGCGTTTCTCGGATTTTAACCCCCCCCTAATTTGCTAATTTGGGGTTCAACTCTCCCTCTACTGGGGACCAACTTGCCCATGTATGCGGATGATGGAATGAAAATTTAAAAAAACATCCTCG
>JASAMX010030744.1:0-17812 GCA_030248175.1 Microlaimidae sp. YZB2_3 | reverse complement strand
ATTCGGCCGTGGACCCACCCAATATCATAATAAATATAAATTTTTACTAATACTCTAAAAATAAATTGTTTAATGTTTTTTTTTAGCCAGTCGCGGTCTCGCCGTCTGATCATTTCTATAGGGTTAAGCATTGGCGATCTAAAAATTTTCTCTTGCGCATCGCTTCGCGTGGCGATCTGATTGTGTCTGCCCTTCGTGCCAAGAAAAAGAGCAACCGCAATTGTTTACATTTGAAAATTTGATATTTTTTCTTTTTTTGTGGGTGACTTATTTTGCTCAATAAAGTTTTAGACCAATAATAGTGCAAGTTATTTAGTTAAGTGTTGAAAACACTGTTTTAATGTTTTAGTTTGTCTTCCCTTATAAATTTGTTAACTATCAGTTTTGTAATTCTGATGCTGATATAGACTGTCAAACGCCTTCTTCTATTTAAATTAGTTTTGAAACTTAAAGGGGTTCACGTATGTTGAGACTCTTTAAAGTTTTTTAATAAGTTTACCAAAAAAGTTTTTTTACACAACAAATTTTGCAATATACTGATTCAGTTTTTAGTTGTTTAAAGAAGTTAGCTCAAAAATTAGGCAAAAATCTGCTGGTGCTCCGGAGCTCTGAAAACCAGAACTCCAGAAGTCTGGGAAACATTCCTTTAATTTTTAAATTAAAGTCCTTAAATTTGTATTATCTTTATTCAGATTCCGGTGGTGTTGCGAAAATTCGTCTGCGCGAAAATTCGGTGGAAACGGGAAATTCAAAGGCGGAGATGGCGTGATTCGAGAAATACTTTTCCGGAAAAATCTGACATTATCGGTAGGGTTAACTGGACATATTGTCGTCTTTAAATGACAGTACCAATATCAATCGATATAAAATACGCCTGTCCACTTCCGTTGTGTTCATGTTTGAGAAATACGACCTTTTGTAAATCGATTTTTAAAGTAGAATGTACGGGTGATCGCTTGTGCAAGGTCAGTTTATGAAATACTGAGGCAGAGACTATTATTAAATCCTGTGTCGCCCAATTTTTTGCCAAAAACTGCATTATTTGGCCTCTTATTTCTGGATTTTACAGTGGAAAGCACTTGGAAAAAACTATAGTTTTTACAAAAAATAATTTTGGATTAATATAATGTTAAGTGATCGTGTTTTTTTTGTTGTTGTTTCTTCTTCCATTGTTATTTTAGAGTATAACGTCGCTACTACGATAAAATGAGCCACTGTCATTATAAAATACACGTGACTGTGACTCATTCTGTAGTTAGTAGCCTGCTTTTTAAAATCAATAATGAGTCACAGTCGCATATATTTTATGTGAATCGTGGCTCATTTAGCCGAGATAACGACGATAAGTGCGACATTTTATTACAAAAAATAAAATTTATACACTAATACAGTTTTCATTTAAAAATGAACTTTCCAATAACGAGATAGGGTCACTTAAGTTTTTTATATACCCCACATCATTTTTGTACTTGATCAGCCTTAAATTTGATAATTTAATTTAGCCCCAATAATATCACAGTTTTGTTCTGTGGATGTCCAGAAATATGAGAGTGAATAAATCGAGTTTTTTTTCACAGAAAGAGTGTGAGACAATTATACCTGTGCACTGCCTTCCTGGGGTTTTATTGGGGGGCAATTCCAAAACGGGAGGCAATAAAACGAGGGGGCAAGCAGCGGAGAAAAAAAAGAAAAAAAGAAGGAAAAGGGGAGAAAGGGACAAAAAAAGTGAAAATAAAGTACAAAAAATAGGTCCAGAATGGCTTAAAATGCATTGAAATAGACTAAAAACTGCAAAAATTTCGCGATGATGGCGTCATTATAGGTCAAAAATGGCGCCATAATTTTTGGGTGCTTTTTCATTTTTGGGCGGGGGGCAATAAAACGGGGGAGGGGCAAATTCTCCAACTAGCCTTCAAAAATGCTCTAAGAATAGAGCAGCAAAAAGGGGCGATTTTTCCCCGGGCGTGTGTTTAGACAGAAAAGATGTGTGATTTGGCCAGCTGGCCACTGAATAAAAGTTTCTACCATGTGATAATAATTTATTTATACTATGAACTAATTGCACAGCACTGTTGCATTTTTTAATTTGATGAAATGACAATTGAAAAAACTATACTCACAGCAATCTTTGACAAGCGCGAAATCGCCACTTTTTCATTTAGTAGGTTATTTTTATGTGTAAGAAACAACTATAAATTTGAAAAAGTGGCGATTTCCCGCTTGTCAAAGATTGCTGTTATTATAATTTTTTCAATTGTCATTTCATCAGATTAAAAAAATGCTACAGTAATGTGTAATTAGTTCAACGTATAAATAAATTATTATCATATAGTAGAAATTTTTATTCAGTGGGCAGGTGGCCAATTCAAATAAAAATTTCTTATGGTGCAAATAATGTCCATTTCAGACTAGTCCACATCTTTTCTGTCTAAACACACGCCTGGGGAGAAATCGCCCGTTTTTCCTACTCTATTCTTAGAGCATTTTCTAAGGCTAGTCTACCACTTTTTAAAATCAAATTAAAGAAGTAACCTTATATAGTATAGTAATAACTGCCTAATGTCAAATGTTTATAATCAAGCCATTGCCAAGATGTTTTATCAGTTTTAATATTATCCATAGAAAACGTATTTTTCGTTAACATTATAATGTGAAAAACTTTGCCGACATTCTTCATTTTTTATTTTATGTTTCATAAATTGAATTTTTAAATTGAATATAAAAAAGTTGGAGTCTTAGCTATGCTATAAATTTCTAATAGTGTTCGATTATTAATACGAATTTGAAATTATGTTGTCAACAATTTAATTTTAAATTTGAACACCGAAAAACTGGGATTCTAAAAATGTTGCGCGATTACCTTTTTCCAAAGAGCTCTCTGTTTATTTCTGATAAATCAGTAACAACGGAGGAAATATGGGTTTTAAAGGAGCACTGTTGACAAATCATATTCCTATAACGCCCAAACCGGGACCGCTGCCAACCGATTCAGCTGAAATTTAAAAATGCTGTAGCACTCTAAATACCAAAGTTGAGTTAGGTTGGTTTGGTATTAAAGGAGCAGTCCGGATCGGGCGTTATAGGAATTTGATTTGTGACAGTGCTCCTTTAAGATATAAGCGTTTGAAAAAAAAATCTATTATTCATATTAAGGAAAAGAGGGACATGAATTACAAAACTTCTAATTACAGTTAGTGCGGTGCCGTGTAGCGTAGCCGTTTAGCGGTTCCGTGCCACCAATAATTTAATTATATTTTTTGAAATAAAAAGAAGAAGAAGATGAAAATTTATTTAAAAAATTACGTACGTCCTCTAATTATAGCTGGAGCGGTGAGTTGGGCTAAATCGCCGCACCAGCAAAGATTGCAATTATATTTTTGAAATAAAAATGATAATAATAAGAAGAAGAAGATGAACATGAATTACAAAACTTACCCACGTTCTTTAATCATAGTTGGCGAAGTGCCGTGGGGCCACATTGCTGTGTGGCGCTACCCCACCACTAATGATTGCAATTATTTTTAAAAATAAAGAATCAGCAGAAGAAGATGGACATGAATTACAAATTTTATTTTATCCACGTTGTCTGATTATAGTTGGTGCGGTGCTGCGGGGTATATCGCTGAATGAACAATGAAGAAATATCGATTTTAAGATATGAGCGTTAGAGTTATAGTAATAAAAATAGGTAGAAGAAGATGAACATGAATTACAAAATTTTCCCAACATTGTATAATAATTATAGTTGGCGCGGTGCTGTGGAGCTAAACCGCCGCGTGGCTTTCCGCTCCACCGATAATTGCAATTATTTTTTTGAAATAAAACGTTAAATTAATGTTTTTTAGCAGTAAAGTAAGAATTAACAAAAAATATCTTATTGTTTTCGGCATTTCCGTGCGGTTGGAGTAGATGGCGCTGTGCGGTTTCCGCCACCAATAGCAACCGAGCACAGCCGTCGGCTGTTATTTTGCAGTTTCTATGAGGAGCTGTCTGCTGTCTGCTCGGTACAGTCCTTATTGTTGCCAAAAGGCTGTTATTGTGCGGTTAGTAGTTTTTATTTTGCTATTTTTCAATTTATTATTTTAATCAATAAATCGATAACAAGGACCTAACTGAAATAAGTGGCTCCTAAGAAAGTTGCGTAATTCTTTTTTCTTTCCAATGTGACCATGTTTATTTTTGATCAATCAGTAACAAAGAAAGAATATTGATTTTAAGAATTGAGCGTTAGAATAATAATAATAAGAAAAAGAAGAAGGAGATGAACATGAATTTAAAATTTACCCTTGTTCTCTAATTATGGTTGGCGCGGCGCCGCGGGGCTAAATCGCTCCGTGGCGCTCACCCATGATAAAGCAGAGGGGGGCATTTCCAGACCGTGCACAGGTCTGGACAATTTTTTTTAATAATATTTGGCTGAAAAATGGGTAATATAGGACTTGAATTAAATCGGTTCTCTTCAGCCTCATTACCACATTGATTTACGTACTGCGTTACACCATCACCCGTCAGCTTTACATTATAACTTTATTTATAAGCTGTCATATTTTTGTAACATGATCACAACGGAAGTTGTTACTCCAAAATATCAATGTCCTACTTAAAGGAATGTTTTCATAAAAAAAACACTTTTATATCGCCCGGAAATCCTTTAACACTAGACCAATCAAGCTGAAATTTGAAAATGGTGTTCCCTTGGTTCTATAGGCAAATAAAATCTAGGTGACCTTGGCAAATAACATCTAGGCAAATAACATCTACCCTGAAATAACAAATAACGCAGGATTGAATCGACTATTTGTAACAATAAAAACAATTTAAAATTTTTCGCAAAAATGGTTGAATATTAAAGATTAAATACCTTATTTAATAAATAATTTATCAAATTGCTCAATTTGGATCTAAAATTCCACATTTTAAGGGCTAAAATTGACTAAAGGTAAACCCAACGTGGCTGCAACAGTGTTGTTCGTTGAATTAAAAAATGCCCCCCATTAAGTAACCATTCAAATCACGATAATCTGACGTCACTTATATCAGCCAATTGTAGATTGGATTTAATACGGAGTATTTGTTTGATAAAGTGACGTCAGGTTCTCGTGATTTAAGTGGTTGCTTAATGGGGGACATTTTTTAATCCAACGAACAACTGTTACAGCCACGTTGGGTTTACCTTTAATTTCAGTATATTGTGTGAAAAGGCAGAAATTAAAAAGAATTCTGCATTTCAATTTGTTTAAAAAAACGTCATAATCGCACACTTTTAATTGGTCTGCTCATGTTCCCATACAAATTTACGAGATTAGCCAGATTTCATTCAACCATAAGAACGTCAAACATCAATTGTGAAGCAGATGTGTTTTGTGTTTTTGGCGTAGTTTTTACTTTTTTTTTCGTGAAAATGATCCTTTAAAGTTCTTGGTTTTTTCTTTAGATTTTGACTGAAAGGCGGGTGTTTCGGCCATACGGTCTGGAAGGTGGTGAGCCGGGCCGGGCCGGGTATATCTGGTTCTTCTCGGCGAGGAACCGGAGCGCGGCAATCCGGAAGGGATCGTGAACATCTTGGCGGGAAGAAATCAATGACGATTTCCGGGCATGGGTAAGCAGACCTGTGCACTGCCGGGTCCGGCAAGGGTCCCGGGCACAAAAGAAAACCCGAAAAAAAATCAGCTGGCACAAAAGTAAGTCCTGGCAGAAAAAGTCCCGGGTACAAAGGTCCCGGAGAAATGCGTTCCATGTGCCAAAGCGCTGCGAGCGAGGTCGACACAAGAGTCTGGTATAGTTTCACAGCTAACATAATGTTCACATCTCAGCTGTCTTTCAGTTTTTTTATTTGTTTTTTTTTAATTAGCCTTTTAAAATTTTTGTGAAATATTTTCGCGGGAAAAAAATTAATGTTTTCACGTATTTTTATTTTTTAGTTATTAAAACGCTTAAAGTTGTAAAGCGTTTAAAAAACTAAGAAAAAAAATCATTGTAGTATTTGGGTATAATAATATTAATTAGTGTTTTTGTCATAATTGAATGTATGTCAAACAAAATCATGTCTAAATAATGGATTATTGCATAATTTTTTTGTTCATTGATAAAAATTGTAATATTTTAACAATGAACAAAAAAATTATGCCAACTAAGATCATTATTTAGACATGATTTTGTTTGACATACATTCAATTATGACAAAAACACTAATTCAATATTATATGATTTATACCCAAATACTACAATGATTTTTTTCTTAGTTTTTAAACGCTTTACAAAGCTTTAAGCGTTTTAATAACTAAAAAATAAAAATACATGAAAACAAAAATTTTTTTAAACGCGAAATTCTTCACAAAACCTTTTAAAAGGCTAATTAAAAAAAAAACAAATAAAAAACTGAAAGACAGCTGAGATGTGAACATTGTATGTTAGCTGTGAAAGATTTTATACCAGGACTCTTTTGTGCCGACCTCAGCGCTCGCAGCGCTTTGGCACATGAACGCATTTTCTCCAGGACTCTTTTGTACCGGGACTTTTTTGTGCCAGGACTCTTTTGTGCCAGCTGCGATTTTTTTCAGGACTCTTTTGTGCCGGGACTCTTTTGTGCCGGACCCGGCAGTGCACAGGTCTGCTTACCCATGCCCGGACGTCGATTGAGTTCTTCCCACCGATGTTCACGATCCGTTCCGGATTGTCGCGGTCCGGTTTGTCGCCGAGAAGAACCAGATTGAGCCCGGCCCGGCCCGGCTCACCACCTTCCAGACCGTATGGCCGAAACACCCGCCTTTCAGTCAAAATCTAAAGAAAAAACCAAGAACTTTAAAGGATCATTTTCACGAAAAAAAAAGTAAAAACTACGCCAAAAACACAAAACACATCTGCTTCACAATTGATGTTTGACGTTCTTATGGTTGAATTAAATCTGGCTAATCTCGTGAATTTGTATGGGAACATGAGCGGACCAATTAAAAGCGTGCGATTATGACGTTTTTTTTAAACAAATTGAAATGCAGAATTTTTTTTAATTTCTGCCTTTTCACACAATATACTGAAATTGAAGGTAAACCCAACGTGGCTGCAACAGTTGTTCGTTGGATTAAAAAATGTCTCCCATTAAGTAACCACTTAAATCACGAGAACCTGACGTCACTTTATCAAACAAATACTCCGTATTAAATCCAATCTACAATTGGCTGATATAAGTGACGTCAGATTATCGTGATTTGAATGGTTACTTAATGGGGGGCATTTTTTAATTCAACGAACAACACTGTTGCAGCCACGTTGGGTTTACCTTTAGTCAATTTTAGCCCTTAAAATGTGGAATTTTAGATCCAAATTGAGCAATTTGATAAATTATTTATTAAATAAGGTATTTAATCTTTAATATTCAACCATTTTTGCGAAAAATTTTAAATTGTTTTTATTGTTACAAATAGTCGATTCAATCCTGCGTTATTTGTTATTTCAGGGTAGATGTTATTTGCCTAGATGTTATTTGCCAAGGTCACCTAGATTTTATTTGCCTATAGAACCAAGGGAACACCATTTTCAAATTTCAGCTTGATTGGTCTAGTGTTAAAGGATTTCCGGGCGATATAAAAGTGTTTTTTTTTTATGAAAACGTTCCTTTAAGTAGGACATTGATATTTTGGTGTAACAACTTCCGTTGTGATCATGTTACAAAAATATGACAGCTTATAAATACAAGTTATAATGTAAAGCTGACGGGTGATGGTGTAACGCAGTACGTAAATCAATGTGGTAATGAGGCTGAAGAGAACCGATTTAATTCAAGTCCTATATTACCCATTTTTCAGCCAAATATTATAAAAAAAATTGTCCAGACCTGTGCACGGTCTGGAAATGCCCCCCTCTGCTTTATCATGGGTGAGCGCCACGGAGCGATTTAGCCCCGCGGCGCCGCGCCAACCATAATTAGAGAACGAGGGTAAATTTTAAATTCATGTTCATCTCCTTCTTCTTTTTCTTATTATTATTATTCTAACGCTCAATTCTTAAAATCAATATTCTTTCTTTGTTACTGATTGATCAAAAATAAACATGGTCACATTGGAAAGAAAAAAGAATTACGCAACTTTCTTAGGAGCCACTTATTTCAGTTAGGTCCTTGTTATCGATTTATTGATTAAAATAATAAATTGAAAAACAGCAAAATAAAAACTGCTAACCGCACAATAATAGCCTTTTGGCAACAATAAGGACTGTACCGAGCAGACAGCAGACAGCTCCTCATAGAAACTGCAAAATAACAGCCGACGGCTGTGCTCGGTTGCTATTGGTGGTGGAAACCGCACAGCGCCATCTACTCCAACCGCACGGAATACGGCAAAAACAATATAATATTTTTTGTTAATTTTTTATTTACTGATGAAAAAATTAATTTAAAGTTTTATTTCAAAAAAAAAAAATAATTGCAATTATCGTTGGCGCGGGAAGCCACGCGGCAGTTTAGCCCCACAGCACCGCGCCAACTATAATTAACCAACGTTGGGAAAATTTTGTAATTCATGTTCATCTTCTTCTACTTATTTTTATTACTATTATTCTAACGCTCATATCTTAAAATCGATATTTCTTCATCGTTCATGTGGCAATTTAACCCCGAGGCACTGCACGAACTTTAATCAGAGAACGTGGATAAAATAAAATTTGTAATTCATGTTCATCTTGTTCTTCTGCTGATTCTTTATTTTTAAAAAATAATTGCAATCATTAGCGAGCGCCACACAGCAATGTGGCCCCACGGCACTTCGCCAACTATGATAAAAGAACGTGGGTAAGTTTTGTAATTCATGTTCATCTTCTTCTTATTATTATTATCATTTTTATTTCAAAAATATAATTGCAATCTTTGGTGGTGCGGCGATTTAGCCCAACTCACCGCTCCAGCTATAATTAGAGGACGTACGTAATTTTTTAAATAAATTTTCATCTTCTTCTTCTTTTTATTTCAAAAAATATAATTAAATTATTGGTGGCACGGGAGCGCTAAACGGCTACGCTACACGGCACCACACTAACTGTAATTAGAAGTTTTGTAATTCATGTCCCTCTTTTCCTTATGATTAATAGATTTTTTTTTCAAACGCTTATATCTTAAAGGAGCACTGTCACAAACCAAATTCCTATAACGCCCGATCCGGACTGCTCCTTTAATACCAAACCAACCTAACTCAACTTTGGTATTTAGAGTGCTACAGCATTTTTAAATTTCAGCTGAATCGGTTCAGTATTAAAGGAGCAGTCCGGTTCGGGCGTTATAGGAATATGATTTGTGACAGTGCTCCTTTAAAACCCATATTCCTCCGTTGTTACTGATTTATCAGAAATAAACAAGAGCTCTTTGGAAAAGGTAAAAAATCGCGCAATATTTTTTTAGGATCCACTTTTTTCGGTGTTCAAATTTAAAATTAAATTGTTGACAACATAATTTCAAATTCGTATTAATAATCGAACACTATTAGAAATTTATAGCATAGCTAAGACTCCAACTTTTTTATATTCAATTTAAAAATTCAATTTATGAACCATAAAATAAAAAATGAAGACTGTCGGCAAAGTTTTTCACATTATAATGTTAACGAAAAATACGTTTTCTATTGATAATATTAAAAATGTTAAAACATTATATCTCGGCAACGGATTGATTATAAACATTTTACATTGAGCAGCTAATACTATACTATAATAAGCTTACTTCTTTAATTTGATTTTAAAAAGTGGTAGAATAGCCTTGAAAAATACTCTAAGAATAGAGCAGGAAAAAGGGGCGATTTCTTCCCGGGCGTCTGTTTAGACAGAAAAGATGTGGACTAGTCTGAGATGGACATTACGTGCACCATAAAAAATTTGTATTTAATTTGGCCTGCCCACTGAATAAAAATTTCTACTATATGATAATAATTTATTTATACGTTGAACTAATTACACATTACTGTAGCATTTTTTTAATCTGATGAAATGACAATTGAAAAAATTATAATAACAGCAATCTTTGACAAGCGGGAAATCGCCACATTTTCAAATTTATAGTTGTTTCTTACACATACAAATATAACCTTCTAATTGAAAAAGTGGCGATTTCGCGCTTGTCAAAGATTGCTGTGAGTATGATTTTTTCAATTGACATTTCATCAAACTAAAAAAAAATGCAACAGTGCTGTGTGATTAGATCAATGTATAAACAAATCATTATCATATCGTAGAAATTTTTATTAGTGGGCAGCTGGCCAAACCAAATGCAAATTTCCTATAGTCCACATAATGTCCATCTCAGACTAGTCCACATCTTTTCTGTCTAAACACAAGCCCGGGGAAAAATCGCCCCTTTTTGCTGCTCTATTCTTAGAGCATTTTTGAAGGCTAGTTGGAGGATTTGCCCCTCCCCCGTTTTATTGCTTCCCCCGCCCAAAAATGAAAAAGCACCCAAAAATTATGGCGCCATTTTTGACCTATAATGACGCCATCATCGCGAAATTTTTGCAGTTTTTAGCCTATTTCAATGCATTTTAAGCCATTTTGGACCTATTTTTTGTACCTTATTTTCACTTTTTTTTGTCCCTTTCTCCCCTTTTCCTTCTTTTTTCTTTTTTTTCTCCGCTGCTTGCCCCCTCGTTTTATTGCCTCCCGTTTTGGAATTGCCCCCCAATAAAACCCCAGGAAGGCAGTGCACAGGTATAATTGTCTCACACTCTTTCTGTGAAAAAAAAAACTCGATTTATTCACTCTCATATTTCTGGACATCCACAGAACAAAACTGTGATATTATTGGGGCTAAATTAAATTATCAAATTTAAGGCTGATCAAGTACAAAAATGATGTGGGCTATATAAAAAACTTAAGTGACCCTATCTCGTTATTGGAAAGTTCATTTTTAAATGAAAACTGTATTAGTGTATAAATTTTATTTTTTGTAATAAAATGTCGCACTTATCGTCGTTATCACGGCTAAATGAGCCACGATTCACATAAAATATATGCGACTGTGACTCATTATTGATTTTAAACAGCAGGCTACTAACTACAGAATGAGTCACAGTCACGTGTATTTTATAATGACAGTGGCTCATTTTATCGTAGTAGCGACGTTATACCCTAAAATAACAATGGAAGAAGAAACAACAACAAAAAAAACACGATCACTTAACATTATATTAATCCAAAATTATTTTTTGTAAAAACTATAGTTTTTTCCAAGTGCTTTCCACTGTAAAATCCAGAAATAAGAGGCCAAATAATGCAGTTTTTGGCAAAAAATTGGGCGACACAGGATTTAAATAATCTCTGCCTCAGTATTTCATAAACTGACCTTGCACAATCAATCACCCGTACAAGTTACTTTAAAAATCGATTTACAAAAGGTCGTATTTCTCAAACATCAACACAACGGAAGTGGACAGGCGTATTTTATATCGATTGATATTCATTCTGTCATTTAAAGACGACAATATGTCCAGTTAACCTACCGATAATGTCAGATTTTTCCGGAAAAGTATTTCTCGAATCACGCCATCTCCGCCTTTGAATTTCCCGTTTCCACCTGAATTTTCGCGCAGAACGAATTTGCGCAACACCACCGGATATCTAAATAAAGATAATACAAATTTAAGGACGTTAATTTAAAAATTAGAAAGGAATGTTTCCCAGAGCTCTGGAGTTCTGGTTTTCAGAGCTCCGGAGCACAAGCAGAGTTTTGCCTAATTTTTGAGCTAACTTCTTTAAACAACTAAAAACTAAATCATATTGCAAAATTTGTTGTGAAAAAAAACTTTTTTCGTAAACTTATTAAAAAAGTTTAAAAGAGTTCTCAACATACGTAAACCCTTTAAGTTTCAAAACTAATTTAAATAAAGAAGGCGTTTGACAGTCTATATCAGCATCAGAATTACAAAACTGATAGTTAACAAATTTACAAGGGAAGACAAACTAAAACATTAAAACAGTGTTTTCAACATTTAACTAAATAACTTGCACTATTATTGGTCTAAAACTCTATTGAGCAAAAAAAATCATTTCAAATGTAAACAATTGCGGTTGTAATCCTTCTTACAAACAAAGGGCAGAAACAATCGATCGCCACGCGAAGCGATGCGCGAGAGAAAATTTTTAAATCACTTTTTTACACCCCCAAATATTTAATCCTATCAAAATGATCTAGAACCCCGGCGAGAGCACGACTGGCTAAAAAAACATTAAACAACATTATTTTTAGAGTATTAGTAAAAATTTATATTTATTATGATATAATAATAACCACCCTGAAAAACATTTTTGATTAGTTTGGGGAAAATTTATGTTTATTATGATATAATAATAACCAGTGATGGGCGGAAATGCGGAACCCCTGGAACACCGGAACCGGAATTACAAATTTTGTCCGGAACATCCGGAACCTGGAGCCGGAACTGGCTATAAAACTTCGAAACCCCCGGAACACCGGAACCAAAACCGGAGTTAAGATTTTCCAAAAATGCGGAACAGGAACCGGAACCGAAATTTCAAATTTTGCCCGAAACATCCGGAACACGGAACCGCCCATCACTATTATTTAGTATTTACCTTTGCTAACGACCCCCTTGGCTACTACGGCCATTCTACCCTTAAATTCGTTGTCCGCTTACCTCCGCTCCAGTATTTCCGGGTCCGTAATTCGCGTGTTGGTCATGTGGGTGTGGATACCGCCCCGGCCCTTCCAACCCGGCCCCGCCCCGGCGCCTCCGGCCACCGTCTCGTAGTATCCTGAGCTCTCATCGCCGAAAGTCACGTTGTTCATGCAGCCCTAAATTATATTAATACAGTATATTATTATATTACCGATGCTCCCAGTTTGGAGCTCCGGAGCGAAGCTCTGTTTTTAGGAGCTTCGAAGCAACTCCGCCCGATTTTGGCACTAATTTCATAAAAACACAAACTTTTTAAAATGTTACAAAAACACGACGCTTTATAAAAACGAGTTCTAATTAAAGCTGGCGGGTGATGGTGCAACGCAGCACGCCAGTCAATGAGATACTGAGACTGGAGATTACTACAGTTTCAAGTCTTGTATCGCCCATTTATTAGCGAAAAACTAAAAATAGCTAACTGCTTCTCATTTATTCTTTTTGTTGAAAACTTGTTGTATTCGGTCTCATATATCTAGACGGCACACAAGCGAACGAAAAAACAGACGACCGTTTTTCTTACCTGAGAGGCCGCGCAGGCGTTAAACGCCTTAAATATCACGTCAACGATTCGCTGAGAAGTTAGGACGTTTCCTCCAACCACCGCCGCGTCCGGCGACGGATCCAAAATCGTACCTGAAATAATTATACTTTATAATATTTCTTTATTGTTATTTTTGTTTTTGTTAATGCGGGCCGGCTACAGAATTTAAGCCCTGTCTTACCGTCCAAAAAACCTAGAAAATCAACACCGTTCTCTGGTTAATGTGATGAGATTCAGTTTAGTTGAGCTATGATGCATAACTGACCAGAAGAACATTTGATTACTATAATTTTTTGGCTAAAAGCCCTACCCACATCGCGGGATTTGTGAGAAGTGTGGTTAAAATGTAACATGAGTAAAAAATTTTTTTATTAGACTAAAATTATGAGAGGGGGATTTGACAGACAATGACATAATTGAATGTAAAGGAATGCCAATCATTTTAAAATGACAAAGAAAAAAAAAAAAAAAAAAAAAAAACCGGAAACAGTGCAAGGTAAAGGGTTGTAAAAGTGGAATATGTTTGTGCGGTTAGGAATACATTAGTATTATAATTTTTATTTTATTATTTCATAATTTTTTAAAATATTCTGGCAATTGGCCCATAGATGTTTTTTTTTGGGGGGACAGAGGGGTCCACCCCCCCTAGAGCCAAAATTTTGGACCCCCCTAAAAGAAATCCAGGGCCCCCCCCCCCCTCCCCCCAAAGCTCGAGAGCGGTCCGACCTGACCCCTCCTAGCGAAGCTGACCCCCCTCCCCACCAATTTGGAAGTATATTTTTTATTTACTGTCAAAAACACAGTTTTAGTACATAAACTTCAATATTAGACCTACAAACACTTAAATTATTGAGTTAAAAAAATTTTGTTAAAAAATTGGACCGCTCTTCTAAATTTGAAATCTCGCACCCGGGGTCGACCCCCCCCTAAAAAGCCAGGGGAGTCCGGACCCCCATGGACTGGACACCCCCCCCCTAAAAAATTTTGGCCTTCCACCCGGGGATGGACTCCCCCCCTAGCGGACCCGACCAAAAACATCTATGAATTGGTCGCGGACGACGTTGGATTTTTCGAGCGCGGTTTATAAAAACTAAGTCTTACATCAATGGGGATTTTTAGTGTGCATTGTTGTCACTATTGCAGACATGTGCACTGCCCCCCCCCGGGGTTAAAACGGGGGGGGGGGGGGGGGCAATTCCAAAATGGGGGGGCACGGAGGGCAACTTTTTTGAAACGGGGGAGCAATAAAACGAGGGGGCAAACAGGGGGGAAAGAAAAAAGAGAAAAAAAGGAGAAAAAAAGAGAAAAAAAGAAGGGAAAGGGAAAAAGGAACAAAAAAAGCGAAAATAAGGTAAAACTAGGTTTAAAATGGCTTAAAATACATTGAAATAAGCTAAAAACTGCAAAAGATTCACGATGATGACGTCATCATCGGTCAAAAATGGCGTTATAATTTTAGGGTATTTTTTCATTTTTTGGCGGGGGCAGGGGGCAATAAAACGGGAGAGGCAAATCCTCCAATAAAACGGGGGGGGGCATTTTCAGACCGTGCACAGGTCTGCTATTGACGAAATGAGCGCTTGGTATTGGTACCGAAATGGGCGGTTGGTATTGGCAGTTGGTATCGGTAGTTGGCATTGGTTGGAATTTTGTTTTAAAAAAAGATGAGCAGTTTTATAGTTAAAATAACCCAAAGTAGCGGTCAAAATAAATCAAAATCGAAAAAATAATAAATTAATTTGTCGGAACCTTTTTTAAAAGTAATATGATTAATTTTATTCTTCTACAATAAATATCAATATTCAACATTTACCTTTGAGTACGTGGATCTTTTCAGGGGTAAGGCAGCCTCGATTCGGAGAAACTGCAGTGAAAATTTATTGTTTTGTATTTTCGGTATTATTAATTTTAATTTTTTTGTAAAATTTTTTTTACGCGGATCTTGAGAAAAGTAAGGCAGCCTTCCTGCCCACCAGACAGGGCAGACAGTTAACACAACAAAATGGATGATTTTTTTAATTGATTTTTACATACGGCGGCAGTATGTAAAAGTCAATTAAAAAAGTCAGTCATTTTTTGTGTTTACAATAAATATTATTATTGAACATTCACCTTTGGGCACGTGTATCTTGACAGGGGTAAGGCAGCCTTGATTCAGTGGTATTTCCCTGCCCACCAGGCAGCGTAGGCAGTATATGGCCGCCGCTTGGGTCACGGCCCGCGGGGCGTTGCAGCTGCCGTAGACTTCTGGTCCCGTGCCTGTGAAATCGAACACAGCCTCGCCCTAAAATAAAGCTAATCCTGAGTCCAAGACTAAGCCCGAAGCCTAAACTTAAAATACCTAAAAGCTAAAGCATTGGATTTTGATGATTTTTGGTAACAATTTTTATCTTTCCCCAACTCGAAAGCTTGAATTTTTTTCACTGGACAACTTTTTTTTGAAATTGGCTTTTTAAAAATCATCATAATTTTTTAAGTTGCCTGTAAGTAAGCAATCATTTGATATCAAAATTTTCTTGTAAAAACATTAAATAAATAAAGAAAAACGCGTTTGTAGAATTCCTTTTGACACTTTTGAATGTCACTTCTGATTAAAAGTTTTATTTATTTTATTTAAATAAAGGAAACAGTAACTTTTTTCTATTAAGTTGAGAAGTATGAAAACTTAAAACACACATGCCCGATGTTTAAACAAAACTGAATTTTACGCATCTCGATTTTTTGTAATGAAAGTTTAATCTAAAATTTATGAAAAAATGCGTTTTAAAAATTTTGGCATTACTACTGTTTTAACGAAAAATAAACCGACAATTTAAAAAAATACCCAATAAAGTTTACAGTGTTTACAAAAAATGGCATACGATTTCTCAGCTTTTTTGGTTTTCCAAAATAAGCTTGTTAACTCCAAAACACACGACGGGATGGGAAAAAATAACTGCCAAATAATTCCAAAAAAAATAAGACTTACTCATAAAACTTCTATTATTAATTGATTTTAATTAACTTATGTTACTTTTGAGTTGTTTTAATTTACTTGTGTTCTCACCTTTTCCTCGTCCAAATCCACTCGCAAGACTATAGGCGTTCCGTCGTCCATGTATTCGGTGGCTATCAGCCGGTTAGTCCCGCGCTCCGCCCGCGTCTTTCTGGCCACCTCACGGAAAAGGTCATGAATGGCCAATTCCGCGTTGGATTGAATGTGGGCCATGTAAGCTTGAACCACGTCCAATCCGTACGCGTCTATGAGTTCGCAAACCAAATGAATGCCCTAAACAGAAAATCATTTACTAAGACATATTAAAGATATTTTGGACGTTTAGGAATTCACTTGATTAATCTTCACTTATTTCAATTTAATGTATCATAAGATCTTGTACATTAGATGTACTGACTTTTTTCAAAAAAGACTACAAACAAACATCTTCGCGGTACCTTTATATTTATTAGTCGTACTGGAACTACAACAACATCAGTTCGAGTATTTCCCAACATCCCAATATTTTATCAGTACCAGTATCAGCTATTTTTTTGTATTTTCAATTTATTTAATACAGTACACTTAAAAAATAGTACTGGAACTAAAAAATAGGAACTAAAAAAGTAGTTTATTGTCACTGGTACTTTCAGTACCAGTGACAATAAATTAACTGTAAAAAACTACTTGCCACATAAATTTAAAAACAAACGAGTAAACCTTCTGATTGGATGCCACTTGCGCTCGCAGGTCCGATAAATTGTCGTTTAAATTTCGAGTCCCGGAGCACCCAGGGACTTCTCTAGGTTTTTTCAACTCCGCTATCAACGCTTCTTCTCGAAAATTACCTAAATTCAATGTAAAATAATTATGTTGTTTTTTACCTCACGCCCATGGGCGTAGCCAGGGGGGTCTAGGGGGTCTAGACCATACATGGGCACGAAGGGGGGGGGGGGGTTGGGGGGGTTTAAACCCCCCAAATTCTGAGAAGGGGGTTTAACCCCCCCTCACTCAGAAGTGAAGGGGGGGAGGAAAGTTAACCCCCCAATTTTGGAAAAATGAAGAAAAAAATGTCTTTAAAATGACTTCTAACTGCCTCCAAACTTAAGTTTTGAGGTCAAAATGAATGTTTTAAACAATAAAAAGCTCAAAAATGCTATAAAAAGGGTTTTTTGACCTAAAATTAACGTTTTTTACCTATTTTTCCTTCAAAATTGAAAAACGATATGGGTAAAATGCACTCCAGAAAAAAAACGATATGGGTATTTTGCGTTTCTCGGATTTTAACCCCCCCCCTAATTCGGGGTTTAACCCGCTCCACTTCGGACCAACTTGCCCATGTATGGTCTAGACCCCCCTCTCTTTTGGGTCGGCAAAGGAAAAAATTTGGGGTAAGACCCCCCTTTTGAGTCGCCAAGGATAAAAATTTGGGGGTCTACAACAACCATTTTTTAAAAATTTTCTCGCGCTTCGCTCCGCTCAGCGCTTGATTAATTATATAGTCTCCACTTATAAATTTTGTGTTACTTTGTTTTGTAATCTTGGTATGAACACGCTGGACCCACCCCATTCTTAATGTTTTAACTTGGTCTCCACTTCTAAATTTGTGTTACTTTGTTTTGTAATCTT
>JASAMX010030743.1:0-19028 GCA_030248175.1 Microlaimidae sp. YZB2_3 | reverse complement strand
CTAGAGGGGTCCACTTCCGGGTGGAAGCATACATGGGCACGGGGGGGTTGGGGGGGTTAACTCAATAATTTAAGTTAATTTAGTACTAATATTTAATTTTATGTATTAAAACAGCCTATTTAGGCCAAAAAAGTGTATTTAAACACTGTTTTTAACTAAAAAACCGTGTTTTTGACAGTAAATAAAAAAATATACTTCCAAATTGGTCGGGAGGGGGGAGGGAGGGGGGTCAGCCTCGCTAGGGGGGGTCAGGCCGGACCGCTCTCGAGCTTTGGGGGGCGGGGCGGGGGGCCCTGGATTTTTTCTAGGGAGGGGTCCAAAATTTTGGCTCTAGGGGGGGGGTGGACCCATCTGTCCCCCCCCCCAAAAACACCTATGGTTAACCCCCCCCAAATTCTGAGAAGTGGGGTTTAACCCCCCCCCCACTCAGAAGTGGGGGGGGGGGAGAAAAAGTTAACCCCCCCCCCAATTTTGGAAAAATGAAGAAAAAAATGTCTTTAAAATGACTTCTAACTGCCTCCAAACTTAAGTTTTGAGGTCAAAATGAATGTTTTAAGCAATAAAAAGCTCAAAAATGCAATAAAAAGGGCTTTTTGACCTAAAGTTAGTGTTTTTAACCTATTTTTCCTTCAAAATCGAAAAACGATATGGGTAAAATGCACTCCAGAAAAAAAACGATATGGGTATTTTGCGTTTCTTGGTTTTTAACCCCCCCCCCCCTAATTTGGGGTTTAACCCCCCCACTCCGGACCAACTTGCCCATGTATGGGTGGAAGGCCAAAATTTTTAGGGGGGAGGTCCGAACCCCCCTGGCCTTTTAGGGGGGTCGACCGCGGCGGGTGCGTAATTTTAAATTTAGGGGGGTGTCAAGATTTCTGATTTTTTTAACAAAGTTTTTTTAATCAATATTTCAGTGTTTTAGGTCTAATATTGAATTTTATATACTAAAACAGCCTATTTATGTCTAAAAAGTGTATTTAAACACTGTTTTTAACTAAAAAATTGTGTTTTTGACAGTAAACAAAAAAATTATACTTGTAAATTGGTCGGGGGGGAGGGGGCAAGGGCGTAGCCAGGGGGGGTTATGGGGGTTGTAACCCCCCTTTTGGGCTGGCTGAGGTAAAAATTTGGGGGTCCTAAGAGAACAAATTTTAAAAAATTTTCTCGCGCTTATATACCTTTATGCAACCTTTAAGTGGTTTTTAATAAATTTCAAAGACAATTTTTAAAAAAATTTTTGTGCTGTCGCACGATTTTTAATGTTATGCCTTTTTAAACCTAAAATTTTTCAAGTTTAACTTTAAAAAACAATGCAAATAACAGCAAAAAGAATCACTTAGCGCGAAGCGCAAAAAAATTTTTACCCTTTTTAATGTCTTTTTTACGGTATTTTAAAAATTTGGGGTACAACCCCCTACAACTTCCCCTCCTTTCGAAAAATTTGTATGGAGTACAGTACAACCCACCCCCCTTTCCGAAATCCTGGCTACGCCCCTGGGAGGGGGGTCAGGCCGGACCGCTCTCGAGCTTGGGGGGAAGGGGGGCCTGGATTTTTTCCAGAGGGGGGGGGGGCTGAAATTTTGGCTCTAGGGTGGGGAGCTCTCTGCTCTGCCCGTGCCCCTCCCCCACCCAAAAAAAACACCTATGATTCTAATAAGATTTATTTTTGCTAGTTTTTTCTAACTTACGAAGGTTTTATATAAATCACACCTACCAGAAGTCATAGACAGAGCTGGGGTTGGGTCCTTCGCAGGCGATGTAGGAGCGCCCGTGAATGCCCTCCACGAAATGGGCGTTCACTGCGAAGGAGCGGTTCTGACTTTGGCGATTCTGACGGCAGTTCGGCTTTTTAAGAGATTCAGGGAACTCAAACGACCAGAACCAACATACTCACACGGTGGTGGTAACCATAGATAAAACTGAGGGGGTGATTTCACTCATAGTTTAGCAAATGAGGGGAAGTGGGGTTGGCAGATTGTTATACCCTTCTCAAATGTCTAGAACCCCGTCGAAACTCCTCCCCCCAAAGTTTAGAGGACGTCCCACCCATAGGTGGGCAGGAGGGGGGGGGGTTGGGCATAGGTGTTTTTGGTCGGGTCCGCTGGGGGGGCCCACCATAGGTGTTTTTGGGGGGGAACATAGGGGGTCCACCCCCCCTAGAGCCAAAATTTTGGACGCCCCTAGAAAAAATCAAGGGGCCCCCTCCCCACAAAGCTTGAGAACGGTCCGGCCTGACCCCCTGGTGAGGCTGACCCCACCCCCCTCTCGACCAATTTGGAAGTATAATTTTTTATTTACTGTAAAAACACGGTTTTTTGTTAAAAAACGGTGTTGAAATACACTTTTTAGGCCTGAATAGGCTGTTTTAATACAATAAAATTCAATATTAGACCTAAAAACACTTACATTATTGAGTTCAAAAAATTTTGCAAAAAAAATCGACCCCCTGCCCCCCCCCCCCCTAAATTTGAACTCGCGCACCGGGGGTCGACCCCCCCTAAAAGCCAGGGGGGTCCGGAACCCCCTGGACCCCCCCTAAAAATTTTGGCCTTCAACCCGGGGGTGGGACCCCCCCCTAGCGGACCCGACCAAAAACACCTATGGGGTCCACCCCCGGGTGGAAGGCAAAAATTTTTTAGGGGGGTCCAGGGGGGTCCGGACCCCCTGGCTTTTTAGGAGCTCGCCAGCCTCGCTAGGGGGGGTCAGGCCGGACTGCTCTCAAGCTTTGGGGAGGGGGGAGGGGGCCCCCTGGATTTTTTCTAAGGGGGGTCCAAAATTTTGGCTCTAGGGAGGGGAGAGGGCACCCCTCTTTCCCCCCCAAAACACCTATGGAGTTGGGGGGTTATACCCCCAAAAATCCCGATTATAGCCGACACCCCCCCTAAATTTAGGGGGTACCCCTACCCCAGACACCCCCCTAAAATTTGGGGGCTCCCAGTACTGAAAACGCTAAAAATGCGGTGTTTGATGTATACCTCAAAAAAAAAAAATTTTGGACACCCCTCCCCCAAATTTGGAGGGTCGGGCATACCCCCCCCCGAAAATCCGGGAGGCTGCCCACCTATGGTCCCACCTAGTATATACCTTATAGCCTTTTTTTCCTTAGCTCCCTTTCTCTATAATTTTAAATCTTACCCTTCTCCTCTTCTTCTCGAGAAAATGTTAGCTTAGGTACTATTTTTAATATGAAATTTTTAACAAAAACGTGAATTTTTAACCAAAAGAGACTGCCAGGAGACTAAACCGCAGTAATCGAGTTCCCTTCACCTTCAGGAAGGCCGGGGGTTTGGCGCCCTCCAGCCCTGATAACCAGCGGTACTCCTCGCAAAAAAGATCGTGGGCCGGTTTCTGGGCGCAGAACTTGATCTGGAACCATTTGTCCACGGGGAGGCCGCCGGGTACGACGGGTCCCCCGGTGGTGGTGGCGCCGTGGGGCGGCGGAGGGGCGGGATGTTCCGCCCCCAATAGCGGGATTCGGCTGCTGTAGTTGTTAGTCGAGGGCCCTGGCGCTCATAGATAACCACAAACACGATATTCAATTTTTTAGACCTATCAAAAAATATGGAACCTTTCTTAACTCTAGCTATGGTAATTGTGTGATCGCGATAGGTATGTAGTTTTTAACTTAATACATCTTCATGTTTTAAAGCTTCAACCATTACTCTAAAATGCCAAAACAAGTGCATTGAGTTTAAATTTCGTAACATTTTCAAAAAATTGCTACCCCTACCCCCTTTTTTTGTACTTAGGTCTGCTTTCTTCTAAATAAACCCTTGCTTCAAGCCAAGGACGTGCGTCCCTAGGATGTTGTGTAAAAAACAATTCTGAGTGCGTTCAAAACACAAAAAAGCGCTGAAAATGTTAAAACTAACAAACGACGTTGGAATATCAAAAATACAATATGTTATCGACCGCGGAGATCTCTGATAGATAGATGGAAGATGGAGATCCGTAAAAAATACTTTGGGGGTACCGGGGGGGGGGGGGAAAAATAGGCCACCACCGGGGGGGACCCCCCCAGCGGACCAGACCAAAAACACCTAGAAGGTATCTGCCGCCGAGTGCCTGGTGTGATATAGGAGGTAAATTGTTAGGATTCTTTTACCCCATTATTAAAACTGCAAGTAATTATTTTAAAGCCGTGGGATAAAACACAGTTACAAAAGAATAAAAAACCCTACAGCTTCCTCTCTTAAGGAGATAGCAGTGTTACAGAAAAAACAGCAATATATAATCAATAATACTGCCTAAAAGCGGAAGTTATTTTTATGCACAAACCGCAGACGCCGCCTACTTCAGGTTTCGCACAAAAAATTATGCATGGCTAACACCTACAGCTGCAAATTTAAATGTTAGGTATACCCTGTAAAAACATGTTTAAAAACGCAATTGCAGACCTGTGCACTGCCTCTCCACGGGGTTTTATTGTGGAGGGACAATTCCACAATCAAGGGGGGGCACGGCGGGGCCAATTTTTTTTGAAACGGGGGGGCAATAAAAGTGAGGAACAAGCAGAGCGTAAAGGTAAAAAAAGGAGAAAAAAAGAGAATTAAAAAAGCAAATTTTAATGGGTCTAAAAATAGGTCTAAAATGTTTAAAAATGAGCTTAAAATAGATCTAAAATGGCTTTAAATGCATCGAAATAGGCTGAAAACTGCTGAAATTTTGCGAAAATGGCGTTGTAATTTAATAGGTAAAAAATTGCGCCATAATTTGTGAGTACTTTTTTTATTTTTGGGCGGGGGGGACAGCCACTAATATTCCGGGAGCATTTCCAGACCGTGTACAGATCTGCAAGTGTTTAGCAGTTCAGATCACTAATTTGATGAAAAGTCACCCAAAGCCATTTGCGCGCTAGTACAGTTTTTGCCAACAAAACATAAAAAGTTAGTAAATCATAAAATCTTTTATGATGATCTTTAATATGATTAAAACATTAGAATAAACACGTTTTAAGATTATCAAATTTTACAAGGGCAGACCTGTGCACGTTCTGGAAATGCCCCCATCCTTAATTAGAAGATTTGCCTCCCCGCTCAGAAAAAGTACCCAAAAATTATGGCGCCATTTTTACCAATTATGTATGACGCCATCAGCATAAATTTTTTGCAGTTTATAGCCTATTTCAATGCATTTTAATTTTTATTTAAATTTCGCTTTTTGTCCCTTTTTTATTTTCTCCTTTTTTTTCTCTTTCTCCCCTGATTCCCCCTCCCGTTTTACCGTTTTATTGCTTCCCCCGTTTCAAAAAAGTTCCACCCCGTGCTTTTCCCCATTTTGAAATTGCCCCCCTCCAATAAAACCCTCTGGGGGCGGTGTACAGGTCTGCAAGGGTTTCGGGTCGGCTGTTTAAAATTTTGGCGAAGGTAATAAAACACCACCCCTCTGTCCATCCACATCTAGACAAATAAATATGAAAGGCGGTCAAAATATTGAAGAAGTAATCCCACCACTTTTTGCGTTTTGGTACTTGCTTCCACCACCAAATTTAAAAAGGTTTTCACTACTTAATAACCTTTTAAAAAAAAACAGGTCGTCAGCAGTTTCAAATTTTTTGTGGTATAAATCTTTTTTTTTCTTTTGCATAATATTAGGATTACTGCTGTCCTGGACATCTTGATATCTCAGCAGTCACTCAAACAAATTATAATAACTAATTATCAAGTGGTTAATTATGAGAAACCTGGTGTTTCCAAATGGTTTTGGTACTGAGGAGAATATTGGTGATTATAGTGAAACTGCCGGCCATACTGGTAATGGTTATTGTTATTGTTATTGTTACTACTGTGGTAACTTTTTTTGTGGTGCCGAAACTGTGTGCTTCCAGGGTGATACATAGGTCTGGCAAACGCGTGACAGGAAAAAGACCTATTACAATTTTAGTTGTTACTGTGTTAAAAACAGCAGCAGATACTGCATAGAGCCCTCACTGTGGTTCTTCACCCTGTCATGATATTCTAAATAAGCAAAAAAGTTTTAAAAAATACAAGAAAAATTATGTCACATGTACACACGACACATAACATTTTTTATACCTATTAACCAGGGACGTATCCAGGGGGGGCGGGGGGGGCGGCCGCCCTCTTCCCCGAAACGGTCGGACAGGGGGAAAAATAGGGATAGTGGTTGGGCGGGGGGGGCGGCCGCTCCCCCGCCGAAATGGTCGCCAGATAGTAAAATCTGAGGGTTTTCAGAGGCTAAAAACTCAAAATTTTCCAGCGCCTCGCTAATCGCTCGGCGCCAAACTATAAAATAATTTTAGTAACCCAATTGACCCCCAAAAAACAGAAAAATTTTTCAGCTTCGCTTCGTTCAGCGGCCACTTTCTATAATATACATCTATATATCTCGCTATTTATCTTGCCTAATGCTAATGTTATTACAAAGTTAGTACAATATTTTTTATAAGTAATAAATACTACACAGAAACCAAAACAAACAATCATATTGGTTAATTTATGTACCTCCCCCTCCTCCTAAATTTTCCAGCCACCTATAGCATTGACTAGGATTTTTTTCATATAGGTAGGTAGGTAGGTACCCTGAATAACATGGAGTCAAGATGCTGCTCATGTGCTTTGGTTTACAATGTGGGTGTAGCCAAGGGGTCTGAAAGGTCTCTAAATTCCTTTTTTGTGAAATCCAGGCTCTGCCAATGTGTGCTAATGTAATTTGTAACTAAGAAAACATGTTTTTATTGCTAAAAACATTAGATAATAGGTTATTAGGCCAAAAACAGTGAATTATACAGCTTTATCTACGTTTATCCCAGCTTTTTTAACGTTTTCAAAAATTAAGGGGGGGCTTCGCCCCCCCCCTTAAATGAAACTCTGGCTACGTCCCTGCTATTAACTATAAACCTAATTATCCACTTGCTAACCATCTATCTTTTATTTTCTTTCTTATTCTTGCTAACCATTTTCAAACGCAATAAAAAAAAACACTTTTATCCAGTTTTTTCTAGTAATAAACAAAAAGCGGTTTTAAGCAGTAATCATGAACTGAAAATCGTGAAACCAAGCGGAAAACTCGGCAAATATTTTATTATGTAGATCGGCAAGTTTGTTTGGTGTTAGGAAAGAGGAGGGGTAAAAAAAATCCAAAAACACATTTTTAACGCTTTTCTGAATTTATTTTAACTATATTGTTTTTTTAGAAACAATAGTTAAAATTAAAGAAAGAGAGGGAAGAGGAGGGTTAAAAAAGGGAGAGTAAAAAAATCAAGAAAAATAACATTTTTAACGGCTTTTTATTTAATTGCTTTTAAACAAATTTTTTATGTTTTGTTTTGTTTCTTTTTTTTTGAAACAATTGTTAAATTAAAAGTAAATGTAAATGTCAGCTGTAGTTTTAAGTTAAAAAAAAAACATTTTCAATTGAATTTTTAAGCTTTGATAAATATGCTTATTTTTTGATGGTAATTGTGATAATCACGAATAAAATTTTCGGAAACAGACCTGTGCACTGCCCCCCCCGGGGTTTTATTGGGGGGGGGCACTTTAAAAAAGGGGGGCACGGGGGTAGGGCAACTCTTGAAACGGGGGGAGGGCAATAAAACGAGAGGGCCAAGCAGGGAAAAAGGAAAAAAGGGACAAAAAAATCGAAAATAATGTAAAAATAGGTCTAAAATGGTTTAAAATACATTAAAATAGGCTAAAAACTCCAATAAATTTGCGATGATGGTGTCATCATAGGTCTAAAATCGCGTCATAATTTTAGGGTACTTTTTCATTTTTGGCGAGGGGGGGGCAAATTTTCCAATAAAGCGGGGGGCATTTCCAGACCGTGCACAGGTCTGTCAAATTCAGTTTTTCACTAAATTGCTATCTTTTGGTTTAAGCAAAGACTAAAAATTAAAGAAAATTTAAAAATTGATATAAAACAAATTGTTTTTCGTCAACAATGCGATATTTTGTTGGTTATTTCAACTCTTATTATAAACAATTGACAGCTGTCATAAAAAAAAATTTGCAACGCCAGACACTAGTCAGTACAAAAAATAATACTAATTAATTTTATTCAAAGCTTAATAAAACATTTCCCTAATAACAAAATTAGGCATTCTTCAAGAACAACTTTTTCAAATGGTCACCTGAAAAGATGGACTACTTTAAACATCGACGAACTACTAGTTTAAAACCGTTATTTTTTAAGATCAACCTATTGAATTAAAATAGTTTTTTTAATAAATCTTACAAAAACTGGTAAATTTTAAAAAAATCATTGTGATAAAACTCATTAACAACCTGATTTGTGGAGTGTAGACCTTAGTTTTTCTTAGCAACCTAAGCAAAACTCTAAAATCAAACAAAACATTAAATATTTAGCTTAATTTTAAGGTATGCTTAAGTTGCTTAGGATAACTAAGGTCTAAAGTCCACGATAAAGGTTATTTGTCAGTTTTATCACGATAATTTACTTGAAACATAACGGTTTTAAACAATCCATCTTTCCGGAAATTTTGTCTTCTACATCTCGGCTGGAATTCACAAAGCGGGGTATACACTGTGTATGTGTATCCAGTGTATACACCGTGTAAACTACGGTATATTTGGGTGTTTACACGGTGTTAACTTGTTTGGATTAACTAACACCGTGCGAGCCCCCAAATATACTGTAGTTTACACGGTGTATACACCTGATACACATACACGGTGTATACACCGTGTATACCCCGCTTTGTGAATTCCGGCCCTCATCTTTTAACATCTCGTCTTCTCCATCTTGTTTTCAGAAAACTCGTCTTTTAAACATTTCGTCTTCGGAAAACTCGTCTTTTGGAGGCGATTTTGTAAACGTACTTTCAAAAATGCAAGTTTCCACCCAAATGATAAAATTTTTATTGATTTTTGGGTTTTGCTTAGGCTTAGGAAGAAAATAAGGTTTTTACTCTTCAGTTCAAAAAGTATCATTAAATACAAATTTACCATGATAAAGTTTTGCTTGATTTTTAGGTTTTGCTTAGGTTCTCAGTTTTTTGAATAAATCATTTAATAAAAGTTTATCATGATAAAAAATTTTGATTTTTGGCTTTTGCTTAGGCTTACGTAAAAAAATATTTTCAATACATTGTTTTTGTCAAAAAATAGGAGAAACTTGTCTTTTAAAAAATGCGTTAACAAAATCGAATCCAAAAGACGAGTTTTCCGAAGACGAGTTGTAGAAGACGAGATGTTGAAAGACGTAATGTAAAAGAGAAATTTTTGGGAACCCTGTTTGGCATGGTAGGATTCCCATACGCGTCCCAAAATTCGATTTGACCGACCCTAAAGTAAAATACACTTATAAAACATCTTCATACCCTAAATTGGACCCGTAGACATGGTTTTTGTGGTTGTTATTGAGATTTGAGCTTTTTGTTAGGAGTTATAAACCGATTTCTACCCAAAAATGGCCCTATTTTGACATGTACAATTTATGTCATTAAGATATTTTTTATTAAGCCTTTAATCAAATTAATATTATTTTTTTCGTATTACCAAGTGTCTGGCAGTTACAAATATATACTTTTATTTTTTTCATGGTAACAACCAATTTTTTATAATAACCGTTCAAAAACCCATCAAAGGGATTTGGAATTCTGTGGACAACCTGCGGACATTTTGCGGACTTTTTGCGGATTCCCGAATTACTATCAAAACTCACAAAAATGCGATTTTATCAATATTTACATTTTTTTACATATAATCGACACATTTGATTCGCCTATAGTTTTAGATTTTTTTATGGCATTTACAAATTGTTAAAATTGAAGTAGCTAATTTTTTTAGAAAAACAATTTGCATAAGGTGCTTGGAGATCTCCAAAGTAAAGGGATATGCATAACAAATGGCTGAAATGGTTTAGGTTTTGGTGTTTTTATTTTTCCCTCAATGATTCAAGATTTTAATTCAAGATTCAAGATTTTATTTTCTAGTAATACATTAAGAAAAACACAAACACAAATGTGATTGCAACCCAGTTGAGTTACAAAAACAAGAAGAAAAACACACAAAGTTGCAAGAAGACCTGGCTGATTTTGACTTACTAGAAAAAAATGACTAAAGGCTTTAGAAAATAAAGCTCTTTATTTAGTCATTATAATTTCCATGAGTTAATTCATCAAAGATTTTTTAAATTGGTATAGAGTTTTGGAACTAACTTGATCTTCATTTAGATAATTCCATTTACTTATAACTCTACTAAAAAAACTGTATTTTCTACAATTGACTCTTGAGTGCTGTTTTTTGAGTTTTTTTGAATGTCCTCTGGTTGAATTTGGGTTAAGAACAAAATATTTCTCAGGGTTTAAATTTACCAGTTGATTTAAGATTTTATATGTTTCAAACATATCCATCTTTTCTCTTCTTTTCTCTAAAGTTTCCAGATTAAGTGTACTTAGTCTATTTATGTATCCAGTATCTTTTAAGTTACAAGATTTAAAAACTCGTTTGGTAAAATAGCGTTGGACTTTTTCTATAATATATTTATCTTTAGTCATATATGGGTTCCAAACAACACTTGCGTACTCAACAGTAGGACGCACAAAACTTTTATAAGCAATAAGATAGTTTTTAAAGGATTGGGATTTGAAACATCTAAAAATTAAGTTAACTGTTTTTAAAGCTTTGCTAGCTATTTTTTTACAGTGTGTTGAAAATTTTAAGTCACTAGTGATGAACACACCTAAGTCTTTTACCATATTAGTTTTAGGTAGCTTCTTATTATTTAAGTAATAATCCGCTTTGTGCACATTTTTACAAATATTTAAATGTAGTACTTCACATTTATTTTCAGATAGATTGAGCTGCCAATCTTGGGCCCATTGGGCAATTCTATTTAGATCATCTTGTAATTTAATTTGATTATCATTTGAGTCTGAAAAACTAGTATAAACCTTTGCATCATCTGCAAAAAGTCTAATTTCTGAATTTTGGACACAATTGACAATATCATTTACATAAACAAGAAAGAGAAACGGTCCCAAAACTGAACCCTGTGGTACTGAACTTGTAACTGGGTATGAAGGGGAAAAAGTATTGTTTATTACTATTTTCATTTCTCTATTAGTTAAAAAAGCTTCTATCCATTTTAGAAGCTTACCAGAAATACCATATTTATTTAATTTAAACAAAAGCTTTTGATGCGATACAGTATCAAAAGCTTTAGCAAAATCCAAGTAAACTACATCAACTGATTTTTTACCTTGAAAAGCCAAAGTCCAATCATTGTAGACATCAAGAAGTTGTGTAATTGTTGAGCTTTTATCTTTAAAACCATGCTGAAGGTGAGATAATATATTTACAAAAAAGATAGAAAGCTCAGCTTTTACAATCTGTTCCATTATTTTACAAGAAAAACATGTAAGAGAGATTGGACGCCGTGTGGCCATTGCGGCCTAGCCCACAACCGGAGGAGTAGGTTTATCTTTACATACACTATTGTGCAACCAAAAGATAAGCCTTCCTCCCACGTTTGGTCGGTTTGTCTTACCGTGGGAGGAAGGCTTATCCATAGGTGTCCGACCTGCCCGGACTGCCCGGACCGCCCCCCCCCCCCCCTGAGGACCGGTCCAGGGTACCCCTCCCCCCTAGCGCCCATTTTGGACCCTCCCCCCCCCTAAAATCCCGGTCCCAGGCCGACCCCCCCCCCCCCTGAAGGCGTTTTTGACAATCCCCCCCCCTAACAGCTGTTCCACCCCCCCCTTATCTACTTCTATAGATTTAGGTATTTTTTTAAAATGGACCCGCCCATGAGGGGTGAAACACTCTCTTTAACAATACAAAACAATATAAAGCTGTTAGTGCACTTCAGGCTTAGGCTTAGTGTAAACCTAAGCCTAAGCCTAAGCCGTTTAAAAGTTAAAAATAACAACTTTATATTGATTTTTATTGTTAAAGTGAGTCTTTCACCCCTCATGGGCGGGTCCATGTTGGGTCCATGTTGGTCCATGGTCCATGGGAATTACCGTTAGCCAGTATAACCCAATTTTCCGGTCATCGGAAAGAAAATACAGAATGGACTACTTTAAACATGGACGAACTACTTATTTAAACCCGTTATTTTTCAAAAACAACCCATTAAATTAATATTATTTTTTTAATAAATTTTAGACAAAGTGATAAATATAAAAAAAATATCATGATAAAACTCATAAACAACCTATATCCTGGACTATAGGCCTTAGTTTTCCTAAGCAACCTAAGAAAAACCTGAAATTGAAACGTAGGTATTTTTTTAAAATGTTATATAATTGTGAATGTGTGTTGTGTATTGTAGCGTTAGCATCTGCCTGCGTGCAAATAAAATTACGTCATTTGTTTACATTGGTTCTTACTAAACAAGACACATTTACTTGCATAAAACTTTCTACTGAACTTCAAACAATAATAATGCACTCACTCACTCATATAAAAGAATAGACATATTTACATAAGCTAACTACTGTAAACCATTTTAATGATTACTACCTGGTTTTTTGGCTATATATTCCTCATAAATATAACAATAATTTTAGTGGTCTATAAAAATTTTTATAATTTATAATAAAACTTAGGTTTTTTACAAACTGGTTGGTACGTTACATTAAAAATAAAAAAAATAAAATTCAGATGTTCATTTTAAAAACAAACCGTTTTTTAAAAACGAACGGTCGGTCCGTTTTTTTAAACGACCGGTCCATTTTTTGCACTGCCGCCGTTCGTTAAACACTTGCCCGGCAAGTTGCCGCATGCAAAATAATGAAATAAAAACAAAATACAATGATTTATCATTTATTATGTAACCGGAAAATAGAAGAAAGTTGGTCAAACTTTTACCGGAAGCAAAAAAAATAAACAAAAAGGTACCTCTTATACTATGTTAACGTTTATAACAGTTTCCAAAAGCTTTTTTGGCAGGTCCAGGCTTTTCCCCCCCCTAAGTACCCCAGTCCAGGCTTCCCCCCCCCCCCCTAAGGACCCTTCAGTCCAGGCTACCCCGGGGTCAAAATTTTTCGAAAATTTGGTCCAGGCTGACCCCCCCTGCTGGGCCTACAAAATGGTAAAAAATGGGCTGACCCCGGGGTCAAACCCCCCCCCCCTAGCCGTCAAGGGTCGGACACCTATGGGCTTATCTTTTGGTTGCACAATAGTGTATGTAAAGATAAACCTACTCCTCCGGTTGTGGGCTAGGCCGCAATGGCCACACGGTGAGGGGGCTGAGGTCCTTACCGTGTGGCCATTGCGGCCTAGCCCACAACCGGAGGAGTAGGTTTATCTTTACATACACTATTGTGCAACCAAACAAAAGATAAGCCTTCCTCCCACGGTAGACAAACCGACCAAACGTAGGCCTAGGGAATAGTTGTGAGCAGTGGCGTGCCCAGGGGGGGGGGGGGGGGCGGGGGCGGGGGCGGCCGCCCCCCCCCCGAAATCCGGCGAAGCCGGATTTTTTCGTAAGGGGGGACCCTTACGTTTTTTGAATTTTGGGAGAGAAAATTTTTTTTCTTAAATATTAATACAGAAACTTTCCTGATGCCTTCCAAAAGCATATTAATAGTCAAAAAACCAAATTTTCCCCGCTTCGCGGGTAGTTTAAATTTACAATTTATCTTAGTTTTTCAATTTCAAATCGATTTTGCCGCTCAATAGTTAAGGCATACATGTTAAATAAAACTACTATAAACATTATTAACCTTTTATTAACGTTTTAAACACATGTTTTAAATGGATAGGAATAAAAAAACCTTAAATTTTGTTTTAATTATCATCTGGAATTAAAATTTCTAGTGTATTTTAGCGCCTTAGATTTAAAATTTTCTCCCCCGGGGGGCATTCTGCCCCCGGACCCTCTGACAAGGGGCTCTGCCCCTTGACCCCGCTGGGGGGCTTTCGCCCCCCAGAACCCCATTTCTGGGGGGCTGCCGCCCCTCAGACCCCCCTCGGTTAGTATGTACCCTCCCAGACCGCCCCCCCAAATGAAATCCTGGGCACGCCACTGGTTGTGAGATAGGTAAAATAAATTTTTATTGCTCTCTCTGTATTATTAAATATAACCTCACATCTAATCCCTAAAATCCTCTGATAGAGGTGGGGCCTTTGACTAACATTCTACATCAACAACAGTGCTGATATAGGGTGGTAGGCGGTAATATGGAATATCCATGGCCGGCCCGCTTCAGCTTTAAAAAAAAAAAAAAAAAAAAAGTAAAATTTATGTTTTCAAGTATTTGATTGTTTTTTGGTTCAAAATATGGAAAATTATTATTATCTTTGGTGAAGACAGAGGCAAAATAGTCACCAAAAATTTTTGCTTTTTCAGAATCTTCAGTTTTCCAAAACACCATCATAGGTCACCGAAGGGGGGGGTGTAGGGGGGGGTGCACCCCTCGCCCTCTGAAGACCTATCCCCCCCCTAAGGCCCATTTTTGCTACCCCTCCCCCCCCATCCCACCCCTTGAACCCCTCCCCCCCCCCTACCCCTCTCCTAGGCCCATTTTTGACCACCCCCCCTAACTAGAATTTCCCAAAAAAATGCTTAAAAAATGGTCAAATTTCGTCAAAAAATTGTCAGATTTTGGCCAAAAATGTACCTGGGTGTGACCACCCCCCCCGCTCTTCAAAAGCAATAGTACAAGATGAGCACCCCCTGCTTTTCAAAAAACACCAGGGGTGTGACTTCCCCCTGGGCTACTTCTGAAGGCTCCAAACCACTTGGTGTGTGGACTTCCCCCACTGAAGGTCGTGGACCCCTGACTTGTTACCATCTTACACATTGTACCATTGAGGTGGAGTGACTTGTGAGCTAGCCATTCTACACATTGTATTAGAGGAATAGCTTCCTTGGATTTTAGCGATTTGTTTTATCCTGTTATAAAATGACCAATATCATGTGATTTAAGAACCTCTTCTTCTTGATCTGATTTGAACTTTTTAAAACTATTTGCATAAAGTTTAGAAATTATTTGTTTAAATTGATTTTTATAGAAAAATTATTGTTACTATCTCATGTATTTAACAACTCTTCTTCTTGATTTATTTTAAACTTTTTAAAACTATTTGCATAAAGTTTAAAATTGTTTTAAAATTGATTTTTAAATTATTGTTACTACGTCAGTCTTCAGGTTCCTCTTTTTTTTTTATTTTGGAATTTTTTTCTGTTTTGGGTTCCCCAATATTTTCTTTGATTTTGTTTTTTATATGTTTATAGGGGCACATGTAATTGAATACATTTTGTTAAAGCCCTTTTTTTTTTTTTAGGCTATTTCCTCTCTTGGGACTTTTTTTTTTTTTTTGGGCTGCTATGCTGCAGTAGTCTGCATTTTTAAAGTCAGGTACCAAGTGTTCAGTTTTATGACTATTTTTATATAGATTTAAGTTTATTTCACCACAAATTACAGCATGATCAGAATTGCCAAAATTTGCAGCCAGCTGTACTTTATTGAAGATCTCAGGGTCATTAGTAAGTAGTAAATCTAAGAAATTTTGTTTTCTAGATGGCTCAAGAACTAGTTGGGAGAGTCCTAATTGTAGAAATGTTGTGTAATATTTAGATTCATTTTGAGAGTTGCTAAGAATTTTATCAGAATCCCACTTTATTCCTGGTAAGTTCATGTCACCTATTAGTATAGTTGTATGTGAATGATTATTTGTGTAAAACTTAATAAAATCTAATAATAACATGTCATCTTCAGTTTTAATGTTAGGAGGTCTGTATACATTAATTAAACGGATTTTGTTACTTGTAATAATAAGATCAGTCACTATTATCTCTAAATTAAGATACTTCTTATGGATTACAATTTCACTATATTTTATGTTTTTATTTATTAATGTTAGTACGCCACCCCCTTTGCTTAGTGTTCTGTCCTTACGGAGAAGGTTGTAATCAAAACTTTTGATTAATAATTGATTTGGTATATCCTCATTCAGCCAGGACTCCTGAACACATATCACATCTGGAGACCCGTAATTAACATCAGCACCAGAAATTAACAGCTCAAACTCATTTAAATAATTTAGGAGAGATCTGCTATTAAGTGATATAATTTGAAGCGTTTCAGTTGATTTTAAATTTTTAGACCTATCATAATTTACATATTGATCTATTTTTTTAGGTTTTGCCTTTATTTTACTGCAACTGGGTTGCAGTTTGTCCTATTTAGAAAATTTGTCTGAGCTCTCAATTTCCATGGTGCAATTTTTGTCAAGATCATATAAATATGGGTCACCATTATCACCATATCGCACAAACACTTTTCTTTCGTCAGCACGCAGTTCTTTGGCTTTAGCTAGCAGAGGGATTTGATCCTTGCGCTGCTCATTTGAAAGAGATGGCCTAACATAGATACCCTTGAATGAGTCAGTTTTTCGGAGCCGCCCATTAGATCTGACAAATTTATTTCTGGCAGATTGGTTTATTAGGCGGACTTTCAACAACCGTGGCTTATCAGGGAGTTTTTTTCCTATTCGGAAGCAATCCACAACAGTGGTGTTAACTTCACCATTTTCAGTGCTGTCGATTGCTTCCTTGACCAGATGACGGGCTTTATCAAAATCCTCCTGGGGTGAAGCCGACTCCTTTAGTCCAGCTACTACTGCCAATGTGGAGTGTTCTTTTTGCATCTCCATCTTTTTCATACGTTCTTCCATCCACGGCAGGAGCTCCTGGATTACTCGGGCGCAGATTCTGGCCACAGTCTCTTCGTCTATTCCATTGGAAGTGTTTCTCCCTTCTTCCAACTTTTCGACGCGAAGACGCAGCTGGTCTCGTTCATCCTCAAGCTCAGCAACCCTGGTCCGTAGCTGCTCGTTTTCCACATTATTTGAAAATTTTTGTGTGTTATGAGACATTGTTGGTTCTTTAACGTAAGTGGGTAAAGCGAAATCGCTGTTAATACATTAAAATTTGTACCCAATAAGACTATCAGTTTAGAGGGTACAAGTTCCATAGGTGTACCAAAATTCGATTTGACCGATTTAACAGTAAATACAAGTTGTAAAACATTTTTACAGCCTAAATAGAACACGTAGACCTCACTTTTGTGGTTATTTGTTACATTTAAACTATTGGTAAAAAGTTATGAACCAATTTATACTCAAAAAATGGCCTTTTTCAGCATTTGCATTTTATGATGTTAAGAAAAAAAAATTCGTAAACCAAAAACTAAATTGAAAACTATGTTTTAAAAATGCTAAAAGTCTGAAAAACTTAAAAATTTTCAAAAAAATTGAAAATTCGAAAGTCACATGACATGGACCACCAAAAACATGGACAAGAAAATTTGTTTGACTTCAAACGCTAATTTAAACTTAGTTTTTCATTGATTTATTGTTCCTAAGCCTAAGCAAAACCTAAAAATCAAATAAAATTAAAATATAATTAATGGGTACGATTCCCATACGCGTCCCAAAATTCATATCTCGAAAAATAAAAAAAAAACAAAAGTTAATTTTTTCACTTATATATGTAAAATTTCATGGAGACACCGAAAATTAAGGTCTTGGAGCTCTAAAATGCATAATAACCGTGTTATGGACAATTTTATGCTTAAAAAATGCTGTTTTTTAGGACCAACTTTGTTTCCACCGCCACAAAATTAATATTCGACCATGAATCAATCTGAAAACCACATTTACCGATGGAAAAAAACTTGGAAAATTCAAAAATGGACTCAAACTTTTTATTTGATGCAGTTTTAACTATGATACAAGGTCCTAAACTTGGCTAATTAATGTTTATAAAAATAAGTTGTTTTTCAAAAATTTTAATTTTTTAACAACTAAAATTTGGTGGGTATTTGAACGGTTACTATAAAAAATTGGTAGTTATCATTGAAATAATAAAAGTATATTTGTAACTGCCAGACACTTGGTAATACGAAAAAAATAATATTAATTTGATATAAGGCTTAATAAAAAAATTTTCTTAATAACATAAATTGTACATGCCAAAAAAAGGCAATTTTTGCGTACAAATTAGCTCATAACTTTTTATTAGAAGCTCAAATCCGAAAAATAACCACAAAAATGAGGTCTACGTGTTCGATTTATGCTATAAAGATATTTTACAATTTCTAATTACTTTGGAATCGGTCAAATCGAATTTTGGTACACGTATGGAACTTGTACCATTTCAGTGCAGCTGGTGGGAGAAAAGCCCAAAATACCACGCGTTCCTAAGCCTAAAAGCGAAGCCTTAAAAACATTTCTTGGGTCATTTCTTGTCATTTTTTGGGTATAAATTACTTCATAACTCTTTTCGATAAGCCCAAATCTTAAAAATAATTATCAAAATGAAGTTTGCGCGTCCGATTTAGTGTACAAAGATGTTTTATAAGTGTATTTTACTTTAGGATTGGTCAAATCGAATTTTGAACGCGTATCGGATTCGTACAGTTTGGCATTAGAGTCAGAGTCGGCGGACGGAACAATGATTGGCTAACAGGAGAAAACTCCGCAGCTGACTTCGCAGCGGAGTTACCTGGAGTGAAATAACCTTTTTTAAGCTTAAGGCTATGCGTTCCTAAGCCTAAGCAAAACCTTAAAAACAACCTAAACTTTAACAAATAGCTGCGCGGAGAAAGTTTAGGTTGTGTTTAGGCTTTGCTTAGGCTTAGGAAGGCGTAGGCTTAAACTCCGCTGCGGAGTCAGCTGCGGAGTTTTCTCCTAATAGCCCAATGATTTACCATTTACCAACAATGAATTTCACCGACACTGACTCTAGTCAAATCTGGACGGTTCCCGGAAATTTCGTCTTCTACATCGTCATCTCGTCTTTCAACATCTCGTCTTCTACAACTCGTCTTCGGAAAACTCGTCTTTTAAACATCTCGTCTTTGGAAAACTCGTCTTTTGGATGTGATTTTGTAAACTTACTTTTCAAATGACGATTTTCTTTTATCTTTGACTAAAGCAATGTGTTGAAAACCTTATTTTACCTAAGCCTAAGCAAAAGCCAAAAATCAAGCAAGATCTTGATCAAGATAACCTTTTATTAAATGATTCGTTCAAAAAACCTTAGAACCTAAACCAAAGCAAAACGCGAAAATCAAACAAAATTTTATCATA
>JASAMX010030741.1:0-11096 GCA_030248175.1 Microlaimidae sp. YZB2_3 | reverse complement strand
GGCCCTAATAAATTCGTAGAAAAAAAATCGTTAATATCATTCCAATAAATATTTCGTTAAATTAGCTATAATTATATGGGAGCAACGTCTTAATAAATTAATATTTAAATTTACTACAAAAGCGTCGTAAAAACAACGAAGTAATGTGTCCGAAAAGACCGTGCTAAAATATTATTAGGTCCTACTGAAAAAATTCGTAAAATTAACTACACAAAATCTAGTTAAATTCCTAATTGCGTTTTACATGTTAAACATACAATTTTCTCTCGTGTGGTGGTGCCTGTCAACTTTATTCTAATTACCATTAGTTTTATTTGGTTTTATTATTAGTTTTACCCATATATATGTTAATATTTTGTGTAAAAAATGTTAGTTTGTCCAGTTTGCCGAAAAGAAAAGTGGAACTCCATAAAACTATTAAAACATCATCTAAATGTATACCACGATGATGCTTGGAAACCTCCTTTTTTTGTGGTCAATTTGGATGTCCCCGGAAATTTGCTGACAAAAAACCGTGGTTAAAACATCTAAAAAATATTCATTTTGACTGTATACGAAGTCAAAAATGTTTGACTGATACGCCAGTTTATATTGAGGCCAACACATCTGAAACTGATTTTCAGTTGGATCCGGATATTAACAACGAGGCTGATAAAAATGATAGTACGTGATTTATACAATCAACTTAACTTATAATATTAAAATCAATTTATAATATAAAAAAATATGTTTGAAAAGGTTTTTTCCATCAAAGTTTATTTGAACCAAAATTATTTATGTTCAAAAACTAAAAAAATGAAAAATCTGCATCAAAAAGGTTTTTTAAACGTTATTATTATCATACACAAATAAGTTAACATGCATTTACTTGTTCACAAAGCGCTTATCATAAATTTTGATTAAAATGTTGATGGAGTTAGGAGACAAATGCGCGTCCACATTTAAATTTCATGAACGCGCTGCTTAAATTAAAACACCAGACATTCATATGCCTTTGTGGAATTTTTCCAGGTTTATTTTTATGAGTATTATGTTAACTTAATTTTGAAAATAAAACTTAATTAAAACTATCGCAGGATTGCATTATCACGTTTTAATTTAAAGATGAAAATGACGCCGTCAAAAACAATTGTTTGAAAATGGTTGCTACTTTAAGAAGTCACTCCTCGCCACTTTTACTCTCATCAACAAATCAATAAATTGTGCAAACGAAATAACGGAAGAAGTTGTGGATCGTCTTTTTCAAAAAACATTATCATTGGTTAAAGAAAAGTGCCCTGGTAAGTTTTTTAAATTTATTTTTAACATTACTAACAGATAATATGTAATTTACATCTGATGGCAATTTTGATAAGTTTGTCCATAATTCGTTGAGAAAAATCGTTTGGCAATAAATATACAGTAAGGCAGAAGACAGACAGACAAACAGACACATCCATTGAATTTATAAACAGAATGTAAAAGTTTCGTTATTAACTAGATTAAATTTTTTGTTGAGCACTAAACTTTAATCTAAAACTGTTTTACAATAATATATAATTTAACCATGATTTGCAAACCCATTTTAAAAAAGTTTACGACTTTACAATCCGCCGTTGTGAGATACACGCAGTATAGCAGCAAACCCCTGTGTGTTTGGGGTCTGTCCCTCAGAACTGTTTTGTGTAAACACCCGTTATATTGTGTTTTACACAAGAAGATTAGAAAGTAAACGCAGAAAAAAATTTTTTATTGCTCCAATGAATTAATTTAATGCACATTTGAGCTAAAACTGATAAATATTTTTGTTACTATTTTTGTCTCCTTTGTCTTAAAATTTTATGTATAAAAGTAATCTTTTATAATGAAATTTTTATTGCGTTTTTATCCTATTTATATTTTATGATTGTTAAAATGTCTGTCTGTTTACGTAAATGCCTGCGTGTTGCTATATGTTTTTAAAGGTTTATTGAATGAAATGACCAGAAATATGCAAACAAAGGTTTTTACACACATTGCAGTTTGAGCTGTCAGGACGGGTTTACATTGCCTTGGTTAAGACTTATTCACTTTGCAGTGGATAGTGATAAGTGACAAGTGACAAGTGACAACACGTTCACATTGCGAGAATGAATTGATTTGATACAATTTTACGCTAATATTAAAAAACAACTTTTATTATGGTTGAATTATATCTGGCTGACGCTGAAAATTAGAATGCAGACATGAGGGGACCAATTAAAATTGTGCGGTAATGACGTTTTTTTTAAAAAAACAAATAAGAACGCAGAATTTTTTTTTTAATTCCACCTTTTTACAAAATATACAAGAATTAACCATCTTTAGCCCTTTAAAAATTTGCATTTGGGTCTTAAATTAAGTAAATTGATAAATAATTATTAAAATACGGGTTTTGTTCTTTATTATTAAACAAAATTCGTTAAAAATTTTTAATGGCTTTGTTGTTAAATAGTCGATTCAATATTGCAATTTTCGCGGTCAGCTAGATTTTATTTGCCTATAATTATAACTATTTTTGTGTTTTTCATGCCAAAATATAAACAATAAAAGTTATCTTTCATAATAAAAATTTTATTTTTTACGTTCATTGAGTGAAATAAACTTAAATTTTTGAAACAAAGGTTGTTGCACACCAAGCGGTTAAAGCCATTAAGATGAGTTTACAGTATCGTGGTTAAAACTGATTCACTTTGTAGTAATTAGTAATAACTGGCAAGTGACAACAAGTTGACACTGTGGTCATAAGTGACAAAAGGGATGCTATGATTATAAAACGGAGCTATTGTCACTTGTAACTTATCAATTGTCACTTTGTATATTTATAATAAAAAATTCAAAAAAAACTATAAAAAATTCTTTCAGCAAAAAACAAAAATCGATTTGAAAGTTGAATTTTTCTAAACGATAGTAGGGTATCTGACTAATTTCAGCTAGGCTAAATTTTGGTCACCAATTTAGGGTGTTAAAAAATTGGCTTATTTTTAAAATACAAAAGAACTAGCAAAAAGTAACTGGATTAATGTTGAATAAAAATTTTTATTTTTATTCAACAATAATTTATTTAGTTTTTTATTTTTGTTATTCTGCATTATCAACATTTTCATACAAAAAGTGAATTTTTTGTGATTTTCCTAATTTTTGCTTTGTTTTTGAACTGCATCAAATTTAGAACTAAGCACAATATAACCTTAAAATATCTTTTATTTAAGGCTCAAAGTTGTTAATTTTTATGTTTTGATATTTTCTTCAAATTCACTTTGCAACGCGTTTAACTGCTCTCTGTTTTTTTTAACGATACTGGAAAAAAGTTGACAAAAAATTTTTTGTTTGCGGTCTTATAACTTTTGAACGCGCCGCGATCAATATGCAAATATCTCGCGTTATGGTCCTTGTACTTTTGGCTACCTCCTGAAAAAAATTTTTTTCAAAAATTTTGGGGAGTTAGCACCAAAATTTCCGAAATTTACGGTCGATTTTTTTCGGCCAATGGTTACCATTTTTACAACTCATAATGTACCCCAAAAATTTTTAGGGGTTTTTTTTATATATTTATTATAATACCCTCATGTTTATACTCAAATCAAAGTTTTAGACACGCTTATCCCAAAAATATGAATTTCAACTCGATTCATCTAATGGTTACCATTTTTACAACCCATAATGTACCCCCAAAAATTTTTAGGGGGTCTTTTTTATATATTTATTATAATACCCTCGTGTTTATACTCATATCAAAGCTTTAGACACGCTTATTAGTAGTTTTCCACACTAGTGGAAGATAGCCCAAGAGCTAGTGCCATGTTCCCATCGACATAGTCACTTTCTAGCCTCTCCGTATGTAGCACAAAATAGGCTAATTCTTTTTTAGAGTGGGATTTTAGTATTTATGGAGTACCCATATTAGCCTTTTTTAGGCTTAAAACGCGGGTTAATGCGGTTTGCATGATAGTAGGTTTCCATTGACACTGGGGTTTAAAGATGCAGTATGTAAATATTAAGGATGTAGGTGGGATGCACTGCCTTTAATATTTGGTAACTAAGATGAAATCAAGAAGGTACATAAACGTATGTAAAAATAGGTATATTAGTTTTCCACACTAGTGGAAGAAGGCCCAAGAGCTAGTGCCATGTTCCCATCGACATAGTCACTTTCTAGCTCCGTATGTAGCACGATGTAGGCTAATTCTTTTTGGAGTGGGATTTTCGTCTTTATGGAGTACCCATATTAGCCTTTTTTATGCTTAAAGAGCGGGTTAATGCGGTTTGCATAGTAGTAGGTTTCCATTGACACTGGGGTATAAAGACGCAGTATGTAGCTATTTAGGATATAGGTAGGATGCACTGCGTTTAATATTTGGTAGCTAAGATGACATTAAGAAGGTAGATAAAAGTATGTAAAAATAGGTATATTAAATACTTTTAGGAGCATTTAAACTGTTTATTAACTGATATGTTAATGTGTATAATTCAACGTTGCAACGGCTTTATCACGTAAATTTAAGATTTGCTTCATAGGAAGCAAAACTAAAAAAGACGCATAAAGCTAGAATGTTAATACTAACTCATAGGAGTTATATAGGTGACACGTGTTTCAGACGTAAAGACCTCATCAGGCCAAATATTAACATTCTGTAAAGTTTTAATAAGAACGCTTGAAATTATTATTATGCACAAAATTGTGCGGTGCTCCAAATGAATTAAGCTGGTTGGGTAAACGGACGCTACGTGGCGTTCGTGTTGTCACAAGAGGTGTGTGTTAGATTTCACAGCCAATAAGGACATAGCTTTACCTGTCCCGGGATTTGTATGAAATACTCGACATGTGAGCTCTCTTTCTTGTTACCCTTGGTAACGATATTAAAAATGCCTTTTTTGGCGACGTTTAAGTGAAGGGGAACGAGTGTGGGCATGGCGGAAACTTTATTTCGGGGTAGAAAGTTTCTCTATGCGGAGCTAAAGGAGAAAATAAGGAGAACACTTGCGTATGGGGCTAAGAGCTAATGTCTGGGAGTGGGAGAAGACTGTACGGAAAGGAGTAGGTGAGGAATGAATAAGGGAAAGGATTGTATCATGTGCACGAGGTCTTTCGACCTCGTGGGGCTGGCAATTATGGGACTTAACTGCGTAGGGTACCGGATATGCTGGGGCTAAGAGTAGCCCAAAGCTGCAAGGTAAATAGTACCTTGGGAAATGGCAGCTTTAAAAGGAGGGAAGGCCACGATTACCACTACAGGGATGGCACATGATACGGGGGAATAAATATGTGTCAATAATATGTAACTGTGTGGGATATTTGACCGATCCTGCCGGTCGTGAGTAATAAACTTTCTCTTTGAATTATCGAGTTTCACGACTCTAAATCCGTAAGATTTTTAAATTGAAAATAATTTTTTTGGAGAAAATAAATATTCTTTTTCCGAAAAGGAAAAGAGTTTTTGGGAAAAAGGGCGGGCTGTTTCGCACTAAGAAAGGCGGAGAAGCCAGGAACCGTGGCCATTAATGACGAAATAAAAAAGGCAAAAACTGGGGATAAACCACTGATCGAGCCGTTTTTGCTGTACATCAAGTCATCCAACCATGAATTCAGCTTGCCTGCAAGACTGATACTGGTTGTCGATTGGAGACCAATAGAAATCGAATGCAAAATAGAAGTCAGAATAATGATGTTGATACAAACTTTTTACGCTTTTCATTTGGAGTACGGAAGTGGGCTGTGCCATATCTATGGATTTTTGGAAATGCTAATTGGTCTTAAAAACTCCATTGAGTTTGGAATACCAGCTTCAAAAGAACTTATGCAGCAGTACATAAACTACAAAAAAGACTTAGTCAAAAATAAGCTTTAACTGCAATACAGTAAAAATTGTTAGCTTTAACTGCAATACAGTAATAACTGTTTTTATTTAAACGTGCTGTTTTTAACTGCTTTTAAAATTAGTTTTATTTTACACAGTTGGTACTAATTTAAAAAAATAAGATATACAAAATTAGCAAATAATTCTAAAATTAGCAACTAGAAACCAAAAACATTGTAAATGTCTAGCTAATCTAAAAAAATAAGTTTTAGTTACATTTTGGGCTTTAAAATTTGGTGATAAAATTAAGTCTAGGTTGTTGTATATATAAAAAATTTAAAATAAAACCAATGCGGAACGTGATATTAATATTTGTGACTCACAAATTAAAATTTATAATTATGAAACACTGTGGTTTTCTTTCAATGATTATGTGTTTACTATGTAATGTTAACAAGAAATTGCGCAGGCGGTTTAAAATGTTTTTTTCTGTATTATCAGCATATGTAATGAATTCTTAATTGAGTGTTTGACTTTCGTTATTTAGACTTTTTTAATCACTAATAATACCTACTTGTATACAAAAGCAAGCTTCATTAAAAAACTGGGCAGTTTCTTAAAAAAAATTTAAAGTGTTTTTTTTTGCATTTGTTAGTGATTGTTGTGCAAAATACATTAGAATTTAGAAAATAACAAAGAATGTTAAATTGGTTTATTTATTGGGTACATATGTATTTATAATATTTATATTATCAATATAGTTGTAAAACTTGTCACATCTATAACTAACGTGCTCGTTTAAATATTTATTAGTTTTGTTAGTTAAGCAAAAAGATTTAGCCAACTTTGCTAATTTATTTTAGAATGGTTTGTAAGAAAAAAAATTTTTTTGTTTACAGATATGTTATTTAAAATGATTAAAAAATTAGTGCGGTTTTTTTATGTATTTAAAACAGTTTACAGATAATGTTCATTTCGAACCAGAAATAATGAACACCAAAAAATCAAATTGCCATAATACTTTTAAATTGAAGATATTTTTTACACTGTTTTTGTACTTAACACAATTTGTGCTTTGTGCTTATAGTAATAATATTTTAATTTCAAATGTTTTATTACCAAAATAATGTTTGTTAAACACTTTTGATTGCAATGTTTTAGCACCTGAAAATTTCCGCTCATAATTAAGTCAAAATATTAAAAAGTTAAAAATTATATTTTATGTAGTTATATAAAAGTAAATGACAAAAACGAAAGCAAAACAACAAACCGCATGTAAAACTGAACTTGAAATATTGAAACTTTAATTTTACTATTTTTCACTTGTTTGTTTGTTTTAGTATTTAATCAAAACTTTTTAAATTTTGACCGAATGTGTAAGAATTTCTTTTATCTTCATGGCAGTTTGGGTATTTGCCGATCTTAAAATATTATTTTATATATATATTATTAATTTCTAAATTTTTTTAAAGCACTGTCATTATAAGAATGTTTTAAAAAATCTAGAAGTTTTTGCGTTCGTGTTTTCAGTTTTTTATCAGTTTAAGTTATACGCTAAGTGATTTCTGTAAAAAAATAAAATGTATACGTTTTTTCCGCCATAACGGTTGATGCTTTAATCTAAGATAAATTTTATTTAAATGAAAACTACTGGTACATTTTTTGTCTTTCAGTGATTATCTATATTTTTGTTCATTTTGAATTGAGATAAAGTTGCTAATTTGTTTGTTACATCATAAAGCAAGCTACATCATAAAACGAGCTAATAATCAATAAAAATTGCATACAATGTCATAACACGGCTACAAAATATATCGTGAAACAAGAAGAAGAATGAATATTAATCTTAGTTACCTCTAATGAGGTAAGCAAAAAATTTCGTAAAAATTAATAAATTTAACTTATTAGAAATTACTACTTTTTTCCTAGGACAAGAGTTCTACGAATTTTTCAGTAGGCTTTTGATTAATAAAAAATTTGTAAAATGTACAAGATGTGGCAAAAGTTACGAATTAAATCAGCGGATCCTTTCCCGTGAAGAAATTCGTAGAATCTTATTAATTTTTTTGCTAATTTTACCAATCCCTTTTAAGAGAGTACTTTTACTTACCCATAAAAAAAATAATAACCTTAACCTTGATGTCCCCCACTTATACCTTATAAAAAAAAGTGCGATTGTTAACCATTTGGGTAATGTAACAAATAATGAATATATTTAATTTTTGTAAAGATAACAATTGATGTAACAAGGGTTACATCTGCTTTTGTATTAAACTGCTTGCTTGAATATAATATATTATAGCAATGAGTGTAATTTAAGAAAGAGATGCAATTTTTAAAATTAATAATAATTGAATATTTTAAACTGTAAATTATGCTGTCTTAGTTAATATTATACATAATAATCAATATTTTGATGTAATATTAGTTACATCTGCTTTTGTAACAAACTTCTTGCTTGGATTAATTATTTCACTAACCATGCAGTGAAACAACAGCAACAAAACAACAAAAAAAATCATATGAGAGGACATGCCTCTCTTTTTTAAACAAAGTAATTCACATCACATTTACAATTACAGCAATACAAAAACCATGAAATACAACAAAACAAAAAAAAAACACGAGAATTAATATATTTATTATGCCATATATTTGGGTTAATATAGTATACATTACCCTGTAAATATTATTTATGTGTTTGTAGTTCTTGTAAAGGTGTATTAGCTTATATTTATTTAATAAAAGACTATTTAATTATAATATTTTTAATAAAAGCTTGTGTAGGTAAAGGATGTAAAATGAATGATAAATTAGGAAGATATATGTAAACTGAGAAAAAGCTATTTTGTAGCGTTTAAAAAATTTATCATAAGGTTTGTAGTGAACCGTAAAAGTAGGTGGTGTAGAATTATATTAGCAGAAACATATGTATATTTATTTTTTAAGAAATAACTTATTAACTACTTACAATAATTTGAAATGATTAGGCATTTAGTTTTGACCCCAGGTAAGCCCAAAAAAAAAGAATTTTTTAACTAATGACCAAGATAAACCAAACAAACCTTATTAAGGAGGATTTAAATTTAAGATACTGCCCTATAAAAAAACACATAGCAAAAAAAACACTAATATGGTAATTGTAATTTAACTTAGCTAAAAAAAACTGTAATTGTTCTTAGCCAAACCCCCTAAAAAAATTACTTTAAAATATATAGATATATATTTTTTATAACCTTATTAATATGGTATGCAATTTATTTTTAGGTATAATATTTATATTGAAATGTTTTAATGGCCATATTGTTTGTGAGAAAGAAAATTAAAAAATTGATACTATTATTTAAGCAAAAGAGCAAAAAAAATGTTATTTTTTTAACCAAGCTGTTTAAAGTTTTTAAGTTAGGCAATTTAAGTTTATTAATAAATTTGTTTATTTTTTAATTGGGCATTTTAAAATTATTAGTAGAGTTGTTTATTTAAAAAAAAATTAGTTTTATATTTGTTGTATGTATGTTTGTTTGTATACATAAGATACCTTTTAATACCTTTACAAGTAGATAGAATTAGTTATTTTGGGTTTTTACCTACCTATTAATATATTATATCACAAGAGTTTATTATCATATTTGTTGCATTCTGTGAGAGCAATGACTGAGCGACTGTTTTCTTCTTATTTGAGCATAGTCGACATAGTATCTCTTGATAAAATGTCAAAAAAAAACCCAGTTTGAAGCAGATGATTATCCTAAGCATTGGTTTTCTTTATTTCTGAGTCAAGTTGTTAGTCTTCGGTTTCCCTGTCGTGTTTTCTTTTTATTTTCACATATATGATTTAGGTCTTTGTTATCGATTTATTGATAAAAATAAAAAAAAAATTAAAAATAGACAAATAAAAACTCCCAACCGCACAATAACAGCCTTTTGGCAACAATAGGGATTGTACAGAGCAGACAACCAACATCTCATAAAAACCGCACAAAAATAGCAGACCGTTTTTAATTGGTGGCAGAAACGGAACCAGTTCCCAGCGCCATCTGCTTCAACCGCGCCGAAATCGGTGAAAACAACAGAGTACTTTTTTTAATTCTTGCATCACTGATGACAAAATTAATTCAAAATTTTATTTATTAAAAAATAATAATAAGCGTCGGTGGTGGGAGCACCACGCGCCGGTAGGTAATCGTCGGTGGTGCGGGGGTGCCACACTGCAATTAAACCCACCGCACCGCGCCAACTATACTTAGAGAACGTGAGCAAATTTTGTAATTCATGTTCATCATCTTCTTATTATTATTATTTTTACTTTAGAATTATAATTGCAATCATTGGCGCACGTCATCGCGCCAACTATATTTAGAGAACGTAAGTAAACTTTGTCTGGAGCGCCACTGCACCGAACTAACTATAATTAAACAACATGGAGCAAGATGATTTATGTACATCTACTCGTTCAGTTACGTATTGCTGGCAAGCGCACGGTAAAAAAGCTAAGTGTGCCCAGGTAAATGAAAGCTTTGAAAATCTCAATTCCTGGTCGAACCCCCCTAGCTTTCTAGGGGGGTCGACCCGGGGTGAAAGATTTTGAAACCTAGAGGGGGGTCAGGTGGGGTTCAATTTCCGAAACAAAATACTTTTAAACCATTAAATGTTTAATAATAGTTTTTTATAAGATAATACTACATTTTTATTGAATAAAAAGCGATATTTTGGTAAAAAAAAGGGTGTAAAAACATGAATTTGTATTAAAAATTCACGTTTTTGGAAGAAAATTTAGTATAAAAAAAGTACTTAAAAGTTTCTGGGGAGGGGGGGTCGGATTTTAAAATCCAGAGGGGGGTCAGGGGTAAAAATTTCGAAAATTTCGGGGGAGGGGGGGGCCTTGGATTTTTTTTCTAGGGGGGGGGGGCAAAATTTCGAGGCTAGGGGGGGTGGACCCCACCCTACCCCCCTTGTTCATCTATGATAATGTTGAATTTTGCCGCAATTAATCTGGAGAATCTTGACAATTTCTCAACTTTAACATAGGTGAGAACGGTCCGGGAAGCTAGGGGGGTGGTTACCCGGGGTAAATTGAATTTTGAATTCTAGAAGGGGGGTCTCAGTGGGGTCCGGACCCCCCTAGTGTTTAGGGGGGTCAACCCGGGGTGCGCAATTTGAAATCTAGAGGGGGGTCAGGTGGGGTCCGGTGTCCAAAGCAACACAGTTTAAAACCATAATAACTTTAATAAAATAAAAATCACATTTTTTGAAGAAAATTTAGTATAAAAGGTACCTAAAATTTTCCTGAGAGGGAGGGGA